>BJBW01008316.1:0-105254 GCA_004320125.1 Scolopax mira
ATTCAAGGTGAGGCTCGAGGAGGCCCTGGGCAACCTGGTCTAGTTGGGGGTGTCCCTGTGACTGCAGGGGGGTCGGACTAGATGACCTTTGAAGGTCCCTTCCAGCCCAGATGATTCTATGATTCCAGTGGCCTTACTATACTCCCAGTTTTATTGGCAGATTTATGGTCACCCATCAGACAAGGAGAAAAAATAGCAAAACAAATCACTGGCTCTTGAGATGCGTTCAGAACATGCATTAACAACTTCATAAACAGTGAGACCGTAGGAAATGTGGTAATAGCTTCAACTCAGGTACTTAGACATGGACCCCAGCTACGCTTGTTAACTGTGCGTTAAATGCACTTACTACTTAAAAAAACCCAGACAACAAAACAAAAAAAATGTGCCCTCCCCCAAACAAACAGAATACTTCTATTGCTGAACTCAAGATACGTTAATGCCAGTGCTATGTAAGCATATGTAAGTAGAACATCCATTGTAAGCTTTTTTGTAACACATACTTTAATAATAGTTTCAAGAAGAAAGAGGAATCTTTCTTCATTTATTCTTAAGTTTCTTAAATCTTAAAATTAGGAGCTACTTACATGGACCCAAAACACAGACTGGCTGTGAAATGTCAATGAAAGCAGGATATGTAATGCTCTAAAAGAATGTGTTAATTGCATGTGGATAACAAAACAAACAAACAAAAAAACCCAAACAAACACACACACAAAATTAATAAAGTGAATAGTTTCCTTTTCTTGAAAGTAGTCTTCTGTAATAAAAAGTTGTGGTTTTTTTTTTTAATGGGAGAAAAGGAGTGTGTGTTCAGAACAACTTTTTTGGTACAAAGGGAATTTATGCTCTAGAATTAATTTAGTTTGGATTCACCTGTCATTGTATTTTTTTATTTAATCAGAGCTTCTGATTTTCCATGAATTGAGAACAGGACTAGCAGCTGCTCACTTCCTTTGGAAACCCAGTTTTGCGTATTTAGAAGCAGAGCTTCCAAATTAGTTGAGACTAATAGAACTACCATGCTAGGCAGCTTGCCTAATTTTCTATGCAGTATGCCTTTAAATGCAATTTTACAGTGAATGTATTTTATTTGCTCTTCTTAACTAACAAAGTAAACAGTACTGTTTCTGTCATGGAGCAAAAGTATCCCTTATCAATAAAGGCTAATAGAGATGAAACAGTTTTTTCATGACAGAGCCGTAGTTCAGTGTTTGTTAACATGACCACATTTTTCTTTGCAAGTAGGAAAAGAGTAGGTATGTATTTTTTCAGAGTTAATAAAACCATCTTGAATGTTTCCACTTGGAGATTTTGAAGACCATTGAAACACAGGGGCCTAAATCACTCTTATATGTAATAGCAAATCAAATTTTACTTACAAATGTAGCATAAAAGTATAAGGATGTAAGACTTATGTAAGGATGGCAGACTTTGATCCATTTTCTGGAGAATTAAATAAACTGAAGAAACTGATAGTAAATTCCAATTTCCTTTTCTTTCCTTAAACAGAGGGAAAACTTAATTAATTTCATCCAATGGACAGTCATTTGAATAGTTCAATCTTTTTCTTTTCTTTTGTGTTTTTTTTTTTTAATTATTTTGAGTTCTATATACTGTCACTTGGCACAAGATGCAAGAAACTTCATAGGTACTTTTCATAAAGACAAATCAGCTGGTAGCTGTTAGGGATTAAAGAACTTTGCAAGTCATTAGCCTGAGATCATTGAATTTTGTGGTTGTTTTAATAAACAAGTCCCAAAGGCACTATTATCAAAGAGTAGAATACATGATTAAGTTATTAACTTAGGAGACTCCATAGGTTTTTTTTTCACAAGAGGACCAAATATGAGGAGTAGGTCTTTCAAACAGTTTGAAGAAGTTGCTCTGAGTCTTAATATGAGGCGGTCTGAAGTGAGACAGCATGTGTAAAACCTGAACCCCAAGTACCCCCTCAGGTGTCATTGCTGTTCGGGACTGTGACTGTCTGCTTTAGGACTTCTGGCCTTTCTATGACACTTAGGCCCTTTAAAGTAATAAAAGAATAATTCTGTTTCATTTGTCTTCTATGTCAGTACAAACGTGTCTAATCCATTTATTTCAGAGCCAGCTAACTTAATAACAATATATTGCTTCAGGTACTATTATACTCTAGCATTTGCAGTAACAACTGCATTTTTTCTATTTATTTCAATCATATGAAATAGGTTTTGTGTGGACTAGAAGTAACACATCGTAGCCCAAAATTTGGGCTATAGTTTTATTTTTTGGCAAATAATTTTGGTCCATGTTCAAGTACTTAATTAAAATATTTACATGGAAATGAATTTAGAGAAATCTTACGTATGTTCGTTATAAGGGTTTTACTTGGATTTTTTCATGCCCTAAAAGAAATGGGAAATTACTATTAAAAGAGAACAGAAGTGATTCTTTATACATTGATGAATTATGCTGACAGCATGCTGAACTTCAGATGTAAATGTGTATATGAAAAACAGAATAATACTGAGTTCATGAACAGGTTGGTTTCTAGGTTCAGTTCTTGCATTCAGTTTGTGTTGAGAAAGCTTTTGGAAATTTTGCAAATTAAAAAAAATGCCTTTCTCCATTAAGCGTTCAAGCAAACCTGTAAGCCAAAATGACTAAACTGGAATAGAGTAGCTTTGGAGGCTCATGCCTAGAACCAGTTCTACAGAGCAATTAGTTTCTTTCTGCAAATGACATTCAAATAGCCGTTCTGATGCATGGAACTGTAGCTCTGCATTTTCTTATCTCTTTCTTAGTCCTACATATCATGTCTGTTTTATAAGGAGAAATTCTAAGTTGATTTGACTTACCCTTCATAACATGGTTTGACATAGAAACTTGTTCATTTTACATGTGTATAGAACTGACAATAAATGCCTTGAAATGGTTGGCAGAGACACGGTGATGGGCTTTGTGGTTGGTAAGAGCTTGAGAATGCCCAGCATGGTTGATAATAAAAGGTGCTGTGTAGAACTGTAGATTTCCAGGATCTCTTTTGCCATGGGATGTATCTGCTTTATGGAAGAAGCATGCTTGGGCACTCCAGAACTCTTTTGTAAGCCTGTAAGAAGTTTGCAACAAATACTCAAAAGTGGACTTACAATATATCTAAAACTTACTTGTTTCAGCTGTGGCAATAAAGCAGAAACAGTAACAGTGTGCATAAATGAATGTGAAATAGAAAAGCTGAGCACTTCAGTGGGGTTTCAGTGTGGTGATTCTGTTAAAATCCTTTGCTAGCTAAACAAAAACATTGTGTGAGCATGAACAGCTCCTCCATAGAACAGGTCAGTGAGGAGACCTATATCACATGTTCCTTATGGGCTGCTTCGTGTTTCCTCTGAAGTCAGCTTCTGCTTTCAGTGGGTGTTTAATCTGTGTCTGGTTATGTTGGTATTCACATTTCTTCTAGGATCCACTGGAAAAACAGGGACAAAAGATGTTATGTTTTTCTTGCCACCTGTAATAATGTTTCTTCAGCTGGAGATGTTACAAGTTTCTCTCTCACCTTTGTAACCTTAAATATATTAAATGTTGCTTTTGGATGTCAAGGTACTGTTGTGTCTGTTTTGCAACATTGCTTCTCTGTATAATGCTTTTTCTTGTAATTAGAAAATTATGTTCATCCATTAAGTATGGAAAGTAAATATGATAGGAGAATGTATCATTCTCTGATTTAGAAATCGGCTGTGACACAGTATTTGATACAGCAATTTCTTTACTTGTTGTCCAGTTCTGCAAGGAGTAAGATGTCCCATATTCTGAATCATGGGGTAGCAAAATCAACAAAATGTGTCATTTTAGGTCAGGATTTAACTTGCCATGAAGAATTTTTGCCTCTTGGTTAAACACATTCTTTAGGCAGAGAAAGATAAAAACTTGAAGACAGCTTTTTCCCAAGATATTTTCATTAATCTTCAGGAAGCAATTGATATAATAATATTTTGTTTATAAGCATAAGCATTAAACTCACACAGCTGTTAAAATTTATATTTTCATTGATGTGATGAGTAATGTGGTATATGTTGCTTTTTGTAGTTACCCACTTGTTGTTCCTGGTTTAATGCTTTTAATTCAAGCAGATTCGTTTATGTTGTATTTGCTGCTTCTAGCAGAAGTATATTTCTCCTTTTTTTGTTTCCCACAGGCACTTTCCTCAAAACAGCTATTGAAGCTTAAATTTATACAGAAGTACTTGATATTGTCAGTTTCTGTTAGTGTGAATTCAGCATATTTGTCTTCACAGATGCAGGGTGGGTCATATTAAACTAGCCTAGTGATGTTCCCAGTTATTTATAAACTGCTGCACAAAATGTTTCAGAGGGGGGAAATACTACTATGAAATTAAATTTTACAAAGTCAAAAAACCCCTGTCTTTTTAGGCCTTATGTCTAAAGCTGAGTTCAGATTTCACAGAAGTATTAATACCATGTTAGTAAAGTTGAGGCAAATTCAGGACATTTATAGTTGGAGTAGCCAAAGAGTAGATTATTTCATAATGAGAACTAACAATAAGAAGTATCTCCCTTAATTGTGTCTGTGTTGGACTGTTTCTCTGTGTAGAGAGAGAAATCTCTCAGATCTCAGCTTTTTACCTTGGAGAACTTGTGGATGAAGATTGTCCCTTATGCTTGCAGGAAATCAGTTTTCTAGCTTGTTAACCCTCCTCTTTGCTCCGAGGCTCTGTTTGAGAGCAACATGTCTCTGATACCTCAGTGTCCGCTGGTGCTGGTTCATCTAGCAATCTTCAACTACTTTAGTGTCTGTCCTTTTTAAGGACCTCTTAGTGCGCTCTACTCTTTAATCCTAAAAGTGAGTTATTTCTGTAAAGATTCATTGCTTTTACTCTGTGTGGAAGCATTTGCATATTCAATGATGTCATCATGTATTACTTCTGTGGCATTTTTCTAAAGGTCAGAAATACTCCACAACTTGAGTGCTACACATAGCCTTGGTCAACAACCGTTCAATAAAGCAAGGCAAAGTATATAGAGAAGGAGCGAGAACATCAAAAAGTGTAGTTTGGGTTTACTATAAGAAGAGATTTGCAGAATAGTGACTCTTTGGTTAAACAGGGATATTGTTGGGGTGAACGGAAAATAGGGCTGGAAAGAAATTTTAAGATTGTGGCATGAAGAAGTAAGCGGTGATTAACCGCTATGTTGTTGAGTTTTTTTGTAATGTCAGAGCATTTGCTGAAAAATGGTACAAAATGAATTTGAGAAGAAATCTGTAGATAAATCAGAGGGTTGATCTTTGTGACCTTAAGAATCATCGAGTTCCAACCCTCCTGCCATGGGCAGGGACACCCCCCACTAGACCAGGTTGCTCAAAGCCTGGTCCAGCCTGTCCTTGAACACTTCCATGGATGGGGCATCCACAATTTCAATATCTATGAAACGTGGTGTTTCCTATCCAGTCTGTGATTCACAAAGCCTAATGCTTGCTGGTTATTGAGAAAGATAGAGCAAGAGACTGATCACTGTGCTCCTGTGTGGCACTGCACATTAGTAGAGATCGAGAACCAGGCCAGGCAGACTTTGAGTCTGAATGAGCATGACTCTTCTTATGGTGTCATGAGAGTTCCAAAAATACATAGCTATTTTCTGCCTTCAAGTCATATGAATTTGATGGATACCTGTCTTGATTACACCACAGGCCCTAGGAATAAGGACTGTATGGGTTCTCAGCCAACTGGCTTAGTCTTTAGAAGTGTTTGCTCTTTGTTGGCAAAGCAGCTGATTTTTACAGCGATCCTCTGTGTACGTCAAGGAGCTGAAGAAAATGGACACTGTGAGCAGATTTGAAAATTGGACCTCCTTACGTTTCTTCAAGATTTCAAATCTTCTAGCCCTATGCTAGCACTGACCTCCTTCAGTGAAACATCTGTGTTTTCAGACTAATACACCAAATGGTACTTGCAAAAGTTAACTCAAAATCTCTGTTTCACAGTGCTCATATACAATTCTGTATCCCTAGAGAGATTTATACACATATACTTAATAGATTAATAAAGTAAGTTATTAATAGTGCTTATTCTGCTGAGTTGGTTCCATAACAGCTTTATGGGCAGGAAGAGTGATTTCTAAAACTTACTGAAATGCAGGAAGGCAAACAAAAATTGAACAACTAAGACTTGCCATAAGGGACTGGCCTGATCATGGCCAGACTGAGAAGCCTTTTCTCTAGAGAGATTTGAAAAAGCCTGAAAACTGCTTATGAACCATAAGAAATGTTATTGCTAATTCTCAAGTTTTAAAGAATGGTTTTTCAGCAGTATAGTTTATCTAAATTTTTAAGATTTTTATAGAAGATAATTTTGAATACCTTTTTTTTAATTACATATATTTAATCTCTCTCAATTTCTGTCAAAGTCTTGTCCTCTGTTTTACTCCAGGGCAAAGAGTTCATTCATGCATGAATTCTGTGTTTACTTTTATTACCATTTCTCACCTTTCAGTTTACTAGAGCATGAGTTTACTTTCACAGGATCATTCATTATATCATTTCTCAGCTTAAGTTTTTCAACTCTTGTTTGGTTGGTTTTGGGTTGGTTTCTGGGGTTGGGGTTTTTTTTTTTTTGGAGGGACAGGGAGGGCAAGGGAGTGGATGCAGCTTCCCAGGCATTGGATCTGGAGTAAGGTAACTTAGAAGACGTGATTGAAAGGGACCTACTTTTTCATGGAAGAAAATTTGAAGCTATGACCTTAAGGCTGGTGAATATCTGAAATTAGAAGGGAAAGCAAAAACATAATTTATTTTAAATGTCAGAATTTTGAGTCTCTAACTCTTCTCAATTGGAATATTTTTACAAGTAAATGCAACTGTAGTACCGAGTCTGACTTCTGTATGCCATTCATCTTTGCATTTATTTTAAGACCAGAAAAGTTCATGTTTTAGTTCTGAAACTTTCCTCTAGTGTATTTTATCAAGTAATGCTTTATTCAGTTGAGATTTAAATCCAAAGTATTTATCCATTGTGGGATTTTTTAATTTTAATTAGCTGGAAATTGGAACTAGTTAGATGACAACTGAAATAAAATAATTAGGCTTGGTTATGGGTGTTTTGGGTTTTTTTCATTTAATACAATAATAAATACTGCAATTTTTGGTTTGATTTTAAGATTTTTCAAAGTCAGAGGCTGCAAGATTTCCCTTTATACTGTGTATAACAGAGAGGAAATATCTGATAATAATTTAAAATTCAATCATGGATTAAATTTTTAAGCTTTTATGAACAATACTTAAAACAACACTGAAGGAATGAAGAGCTTTCTACGTTTGATAGGACTGCTGTAGAGAGGAGCTGAAGAAACCTCACTTGGCACATGCCATTTCTGTCAGTGTCAGCTTTTATACGTAGGGTTAAGACTTTGTACAAACATAAGTCAGGAAATTTGGTTACGGTACCAATAGCAGCTGTAACTTAATATCCATGAGTCCTGTGGAGGAGTTACTATGAGGTGATTCGTGTTCTTAAAGAATCATAAAGTATGAGCCAGATCCTTTAGCATATTTTTAACCGTGCTTTCTTCCCCCCTGCCCAGTCTAAATTCAGACCTGTACTAGCAAACTTAATGGGTTTATTTTTGAAAACAGATGTTTGGCTTTGACTTTGCTACCTTATAATGCAGTAAATTTAACTACGTTCAGTTCTCTTCATGTTTTAAATCAAATTATTTAGTATAATATGTTTTAAAACCAGCAGAGTCTTGCTGCTTGTCATTCTTAACTTCTACCAGCAGCACAAATATGGTGGTTTTACAGTGCCAGGGTAATACCCAGCTACCTGCATAAGTTAGTTTAGCTTATTTAGTTAGCTCATTTTTATCTTGGAGATACTGTGCTGCTACTGTGCTTCACCTAAAGATGTCCCTTCATATAAGTACTTACAGCAATATGTTGACTAGAGACATTGCAGTTCTTCTACTGTCTACCTGAAATAGTTCAGTATCATGTCTTTGTTCAACTTTGATTAATTCATATTTCTTTCTAGAGCTTCCCCTTCCCTCTTAGTGTGTACTCTTTATATTTTCTAGCTGAAAACAAATATTATTTTTTTTATTCCCATTGTTTTTATTCTTAAAAAACCCTCTATATTCTTGTTTTTATTTACTACATAAAGTGTAATAAATGAAGGAAGGGGTTCTATTTACCCTTCTGCCTTTTCCAATGAAGCCCATGGAGGGGAAATAGAGCAAGTAGTATCTATATTAACAAATAAATTAAATTTAAGGTACAATCAGATTAATAGGATTTCTGGCTGGATAGTCCTGGAGGATGCTGTATAAATGGTCTTCCTTATTCATTCTAGTGATCATCAGAAATTCTTCTCTTCCCAGCAGCTGTGGATGGTTATTTAGGACTAAGGATTAACATAATTAGAGAGGTATGCAAAGTTCTAAAAGGCCAGGATCCAAATATGTATTTTTAACTTTTCTATTTGACAATGTCATGAGAACTGCTGAGCCAGGTTGAAGAGATGAATCAGCAGTTGTGTTCCTGTGGGGTCACTGGATACGATACAGCATTGGCAGGGGAGAAGCAAGGTGGGAAATGGCAGTGCACGTTTGTTCATTCCAGTTCAGGAGTCACCTTGCAGCTGAAAAAAGCATGGAGAACTTCTGAGGTTTACTCAGGCTACTTGAAATTTCATTATACCATTAAGAACAAAGCAATGTGATACTTGAATTTGAATCTTTAAGCGGTTTACTAACATGTATTTATTCATTAAAAAAAAAAAATAGAAAAAGAGAAAAAAAGAAAAAAAAAAGCTGGTGGTAGGTAGTTATTAGCTGTATCTTTCAAATGTAAAAGGAATTTTTAGGGCACCCAAAGCATTGATAATAAGGCAAGATCCAGATTTCAAGAGTTCTTGTCAAAAACCATGGACATCTCCATAAAAAGATAAAGTTGGCAACCTTATTATTAGGAGCAACCTTGGAAAAACATCTGACTTGTGAGTTGTCTAATCTCTGGACAGCTGCTGGTTCAAGGCAGCCATGAACGATCCAAATTTAATTAAGTCTTTTCATAATTCTAAAGAATATCTTGCTTATAGTGAATATGTCTGTTAAATATTACGTTGTTTCTGGACGCAGTAAGTTAATAGTTTTACATACAGAAAGTAGGTTAAGAAATTTGCAAGGTATATTGGCTCTAAGCACAATTGTTCTACCAGAGATTTTAATTTTATTTGAAATGCAAATCTCAGATTGGGATATATAGGGTAAAGCTAGCTGAGCAAAATAAATTTAGGCATTCAGACTAGTTTCTCTGTCTGCACTTCCTGGAAGATCTTATTACTTAGGTAATTATAACAAACAGGGTTGCAATATCTTTATATGTGGGCTGGGCTCTAAATTAGTATGAGCATGTGGCTTAGAAGGGTTGATAATAATTTAGACGTAGGTCTGCTTAACAGTAAAACTTTGGCTATTAATAGCAAGCAATTTTTACTACTCAGGCAAAAAATAGTAAATTCTTTTCTTCTTAGGGATCTGCAAAGGTGAGTAGATTGGTTCTTTTACTTTGCTGGTATATAAATTAGTCTAATAAATCCTGAAGGTTAGAATTTGCTAATATTAAAGCTTGTACTGTAATGTTAGAGATAGTTTTGGTAAGGACTGAACAAAACTGAAAAAACTTAACTTTCAAAATATATGTATATTTTAATATAGGTAGATAAGTCATGGTGTTCTGCAGCTGTTGATGTCATTCAGGAATGAAAACTGTAAAAAGAATTGCAATTAAAATACCAGCAAATAGATGGATTCTGTTTGGGGCACTCAGCATGCCTTGGGATTGATACAGATGTCTTGTTGCTAAATAATAATTGAAAAAGAATCCACAATTGCAGATATTTCTATAGAAGTAGAGCAGAAATGGTAACTGAAAGCGTATGAGATCTAACAAGCTATTTTCATAATATTGCTTAGAACAGTCAAACACTAAGAAGGGAGTGTCTGGGAAAGTAACACTTGCCTGAAGCACAAGCAACAGGTCTGTCTAGAAAAAGATGTCAAGCAAGTAATATTACATTATCCCTCTGGAGCAAAGAACATTGCTTTCATTAATGAATAGTTGTTTGATCAGCAGGTTTTACTTGCTTAATGCAGTTAAGCAGCAAATACACTGGGGATACTGGTGACAAAGCAGGCAGAGAGTGGAGGTTGGGAGGAGACAGAAGAACTTAGTTCTGGTGGTATTTTTCAGCAAAATTTTCTTGTTTCTGCCAAGGACTTGATTGAAAATTTTTCTATAAATAAAATTTCAAGTTTGTAATGTAATCTATCAGCAATTTCTGTACCTGTTTCACTACAGATAGTCAAATACTATATTTGATGTTTAGAAGAAATGGTAGCCCTACATTTCTTGTTAATAACAACTGTGTGTTGCTCTAGCTGCTTTAAGCACACAGTATAGTACCTTACAGCATAAATAAAAGCACGCAATGTGATTTAGCAATAGAAACTCTATGCTATTTTCAGTATTTTTCTCTCTTTTTCTCACACCCAATTTTGAGACTCTACTGTCCTAGTTTTCCAACACAGCTGGTGGCCATGGATTTCTAGAGCAGGTGGCTGGTGGCCACATCCATCAGAGGAGCAAGGTAGTCTAGGTGCCTCTTTGGCAGCTGCTTGCTGTGGGTGGGGACTCTCCTTGCTCCAGGCTCTTAATCATCTTTGTGGCCTTTTGCTGTACCTCTCCAGCAGTCCCCTGTCCTCCTCGAACTGGGGAGCCCATAACTGGACACAGTACTTCAGATGCAGCCTCACCAGGGCAGAGTAGAGGGGCGGGATGACCTCCCTTGACCTGTTGGCCACACTCTTCTTGATGCACACCAGGATGCCGTTTGCCTTCTTGGCCACAAGGGCACATTGCTGGCTCATGGTCATCCTGTTGTCCACAAGAACTCCCAGGTCTTTTTCCCCAGAGCTGCTCTCCAGCAGGTCAGCCTCCAACCTGTACTGGTGCAGGGGGTTTTCTCCCCAGGTGTAGCACCTACACTTGCCCTTGTTAAATTTCATTACGTTTCTCTCGGCCCAGCTCTCCAGCCTGTCCAGCGCTCACTGGATGGCGGCACAGCCTTCTGGGGTGTCATCTACCCCTCCCGGTTTTGTGTCATCAGCACACTTGCTGAGGTTACATTCCATCCCTTCATCCAGGTCATTGATGAATATATTGAAGAGGACTGGACCCAGTTCTGACCTCTGGGGAACACCACTTGTAACAGACTTCCAGATGGATTCTGTGCCCCTAATCACAACCCTCTGGGTTCTGTCTTTCAGCCAGTTTTCAATGCACTTAACTGTCCATTCATCTAACCCACACCCACATTCATCTAACCTACACTTCCTAAGCTTAGCTATGAGGATGCTGTGGGAGACAGTGTTAAAAGCTTTGCTGAAGTCAAGGTAGACAGCATCCACTGCCCTCCTTTCATCAATCCAGCCAGTCATGACATCACAGAAAGCTATCAGGTTAGTCTGACATGACTTCCTCTTGGTAAATCCATGTTGACTACTTCTGATAGCTTTATTTTCCTCCATATGCTCTAAGATGACACCCAGAATGAGCCTATCTCTGATTCATCCAAAGTCCATGGCTCCCGGGGGTTGGACTGAGCAGTAAAGACTGATGCAAAGAAGGTATTCAGCAACTCGGCCTTCCCTGTCACCATGGCACCCAACTCATTCAACAGCAGGCCCACATTTTCTTTAGTTTTCTTTTTGCTTCCAATATAATTGAAGAACCCCTTCTTGTTGTCTTTGACATCTCTTGCTAATTTTAATTCCAAGGAGGCCTTGGCTTTCCTTGTTTCTTCCCGACAAAGTCTAACAGCATCTCTGTAATCCTCCACAGCCTGACCTCTGTGGAAGTGGTCAGTCCCTTCTTCCACTCGGTGTAAACCTCCTTCTTCCACTTTAGTTTTTTCAGAAGGTCCCTGCTCAGCCACCCAGGTCTCCTGCTTCCCTTGCTTGATTTCTTGCTCTTGGAAATGCACTGGTCCTGAGCTTGGAGAAGGCATGTTTGAATATTGCCCAGCTCTCTTAAGCCTCCTTGCCTTCCAGGGTCCTAGCCCATGGGATTTCACCTAGCAGTTTCCTGAAAAGGACAAAGTTAACCCTCTTGAAATCCAAGGTTTCAGTCCTACTTGTTGTTTTTTGTACGTTACCCACAATCCTGAACTTTATCTTTCCATGGTCACTGCAGCCAAGGTTGCCCTCAACTTTGATGTCCTCCACCAGTCCCTCTTTGTTTGTCAGTACTAGGTCCAATAGTGCCTCTCCTCTTGTTGGCTCTTCTACCAGCTGGGTTAAGAAGTTATCATCAATACTTTGGAGGAACCTCCAAACTGTATCTGTACACGTAACTGTATCCAGTTACATTTAGCATTGTTCATACTTAAATTATTACTTTGACAAAAATTGAGAGACCAAAACCAACCATTCATTTACATTAATCTTTGCCTTGGGTGACACTAAAGATTTTTCTTCTGTTTTCTGAGGAGGCATTCTTGTATCGCTTTTCAGATCAATTTGATCTGAAGTTAAATAAGATAAATAAATGGTAGAGCTCAAGTTAGAACTTAGTAGTTTCTGACTCTTACTCCTGCAGCTATCCCTGTAGATACACACACCTTACTGATAACACAAAGGTTATTAATAAATTAGCTTTCTTTGTGTATATTTCAACAGCACCACAGAGAAAAGCCCGTGTCTTGGGATTCTTAGTTTGTAAGAATAGCAACTAATTTTGACTTGTTAGTAAAAATTTTCCGTGATGCTGAAATTGAGCATTTCTTATGATGCTCGAGGACTCAGCATTAAGTGTACTTTTAGGGATTTATTATTTATTTTCTGACAGATTCTCTGAAACAAAATTGGGTAAGTTGGTTTTTTTAGAGCTGACTCTATCCTCTGGTTGCTGATTCTATCTTCTAGTCTTTAGGCAGACTCCAACTGAGGGTGTAAATGTGGGTGGTTTAACTGCCAGTCATGTCATGATGGCTAGTGTCTGAAATGTCACTGGATGAACACTGTACAAAAATACTTTCATCTATGTGAATTACCATTAGAGATTACTACACTAGTTATTTAAATTCAAAGTAATTGAATCCTTAGCACAGGTAATCACATGATAGATAAAGATTAGTGAAATTTCACTGGCATTGAAATAATCAGCCCCACAAATATATGGCCATTTCCTACACACATACCTACAACCTGCATCATTTGAAGGATATCTCTAGCCATTGTCAGACAGGTGTCTTTTGTGGTGTATAGAAAGCTCTCAAAATCAAGCATTTCTGACTCACAGATTTAAAAACTTACTGTATCAGAAGATTGAATGTCAAAAGATTGAATTGCATCCTTCATGGAAGAGAAATCATATTCCATGACCCTTCAAAGGCTTTGTCAGTATTTTGAGTTGATGCATGCATATGATCTCTGCGTGGGCACTAATTTCATACTTCAGCAATGAAGTGATGTGCAAAAGGGTCTTGTTTCAGAGAAAATTTTCCACTGGTAGTGAAATGGACAGTGCAAATCTTTTTGCTCATTGAAATGTCATCTGTTGATAATAGTGACTGCTACTTGACTAAGTGTCCAGGAAAACCAACTCACAAGCAGAAACTAATTTTGGAAAATGTTGTCTTTAATGTCAGATGGTAACAGGAATGTTTCACTTTAATACTTTTTTTAAAGCAGCAGCAGGAATTTTCATACTTGGAAGCATAAAACAGGAATTTCATACTTGTTGGTTATCAGTGCAGAAAGAACCGTATTTTCAGTGTCATGAAAAAAGTGGTAGAAAGATTGAATGGGGGAAGGAGGACGAAAAATGATTTGAGAATTGCTGGACTTGGGGTGCTATAACGTAGAAGTCAGATGTGAAAGCCATATGAGATATAGTTACTGTTCAGGCTGAGCCAGCAACAGGTTTGTATCTGTTCATACTCTGCTCTGCTGGCAGCAACTAAAAAGCAGAGCCCCTACAGAGCACCATGTGTCCATTCTTTCGTTGAAACCTAGTCAATCCTCTTTTTCCCCACAGTGCAAAAGGTTGCAATGCACTGAACTTTGAACCTAGGAAATCACTGGTAAGATTGAGAGGTAGGGGGATCTCTGGCTTCCAATATCTGAGATTGATTGGTTTTGGTTCCACCTGCTTTTCCTTGTTTCAGTAAAATTTATTTAAAAAAAAAAATCAATGGTGAATTAAAACCTCAGAAATCCCAAGTTATCTATCAAGAATAGGAACAGTTTTGGTAGTTCTCATATTACTAAGCTGTATTTTTGCTAGTGTGGACTTCTGGTTGTGTGGCTTAATTTATAATGTAACAGTGACATATTTTCTGTCATCTCTGGTTTAGTATAATACAAATGATCTCATCTGTCTTTTCAGTAAAGGTCTGAAGAAATCGCAGATGATGGCTTCTGACGCTAGTCATATGCTGGAAGCAGCTTTGGAGCAGATGGATGACATCATTGCAGGTATAATAATGCTTTATTTTACACCAAACTATGTTTGTCTTTTACCCTCCTGCAATTTTCTTGCTTGTTTTTTACTTTTTATTTATTATTATCAATTTGTCAAGTTCTCTATGATACACAGATTTCTCTGGTTCACCAGTTATGTAAAGAAAATTTAAAGTAAAATGAAGCAAGAAAATCCACAATTCCACCTCAAACATATGAATATTGAAGTAAGAGAGATTTACTTTGCTCTCATGCTGTATGGTAACCTAAACACATCCTGATTTCTGAGCTAACATTCTGTTGTATGTGTTAGGTTTTTTTTTTATTTCAGTGTGTCTTTGAAAAAAGTTTTCACCAAGACTTCCAGTTAGCTAGATAGTATGTATCTTTATTTTACACATACACATATACAGATATACATAAATATAAAAATAAAAAATTAAAACATTTTCTTAATTTATGATGTATATATTTAAAGTAGCTCAGCTATTAATAATCTAATGAGATAGAATGCATAATTTTTTTAATATTTATATCCAGGAGTGAAGTTATGAAATTCTTTTTACACAACTGTCCAATAGAAAGGAATATGATGCAAGACAGAATTTGCTGTCTTTTGGTTTTCTCTCAGTATTACAGCACCCAAGAAGAGTTTGATTTCTGTGGTTAGAACTCAGTAGCCTTGGGGTTTGTGCTCATACACAATGCAGTATGAGCTCCTAAAAGAAGTATCTGGGTAGGGCCATGATCTCACTTGTGCACAATGGCAAAGCATTCACCAAAGCTTTATGAATTTAAATAGTGACACCCATACTATGCTTTCATTTTTTTCCCCTAATGATGAAGAAGATGACATCAGATTCTTGTTGCTGCAGTTGTGCTTCTTCCTGCTTTTTCCTCATGCTCTTATAATAAAGCTTTCTATCCAAAGACTAATATGGAGCTTCATATATTACCATGAGACTAGCCATTATTAAGCAGGAAGTCTTTATCCAGAATTTTTACTTTAAGGAATCTCTAGATTTTTTAAATTCTCATACATGTGTGAGTCTTCACTTTACTCTAAATGTACAAACTGTAATAGAATGCTAAGATATACAGAAGTGTAAATGTGAATACGTGGTAGATATAGTTCCATAAATAACTTTTCACACTAATGGAACAAGTACCAGGCAAATTTAGATGTGTATTTCCTTATTCCTTCTTTTCCTGAACGGAAAACCTTATTCAAAGAAGATTTTAACCAACAGAAGTTAATTGGGATTTTATTTTTTCACCTCTTGTCTTATAAAACACATAAATAGATAGTCAGGTAAAGATTGCACTTTCCTCAGATATATAAATAAAGAACAAGAAAAGCAAATCCAAAACCATAATTCATAAACTAGGGAATTTCTTAGCCATTGCAAACCTTGTGTTTTGATCCTTACTAGTGATACAAAAGAGCCAACGTAACATAGAAGCCCATGGCCCTTTATTTATGCTATGGAACCTGTTCTCATAAACGACCTGCATACATCTGGAAATTTTAACTTGTATCTCTCTTCTGTGATGATTTATACATAGCCCAGCACACATTGGTGATATCATGGATGCAGTGATAATTCCATCTTCAGAAAAAATCAAGAGAAAGAAAAACAGGCATATTCTATTTAAATTCTTCCAGGAGTTGTAAGAGCTTTGTGATATGTTTTCTTTTGAAGGAAAGGGTTAAAAGCTTGTCATGATATTGAGTATTTTTAGGTTTGTTGTTTTGTAGGATTTCATCCGCTTCAGTCTCTTCTGTTGATAGAACATGCTTCAAATGTATCTTAAATTGTCCAGTATCTCCCCTTATGAGCAATAAAAGACCATGTATTCACCAAACAGTTCTATCACCTTGCTTATCTGAGTAGTGCTATGTTTCGTATAGAAAAAAAATAATCAATTTTTCTTGAAGATGCCATTTCATATTCCCTTCAAAAAGACTTTGCAGACTTACAAGCTGTATGGTTTTTCCACTGAGAGGATAACATTGCTACTCAGTAGCATTTCCATGAATGGAAGCTCTGAAAAATGGTTGTTGTGAGGCTAGTTTTGGGTAAGAAAATAAGTGTTAGTGTTGGGTATTTTTTTGATGATATGGAAATATGTGGCATAACTAATTAAATGGCAGTATATGACTGCCCAAGAAAATCACATATTTCTTCTAGTTTTATGCTAGAAAAATAATTGAGGTCAGAAGACAAGTTTGATTTTTATTCTTTTTTTTAATATTCTTTTCCTTTTCCCCACTCCTTTTTTTTTTTTTCAGATATTTTATGCCCATAACTTTTTAGGGCTTAAGCTTGATAAGTATGAAATAGAAGTACAAAGAACATTATGTTCCAAAGAACATCACTTTTACCCCCCTCAGTTGTCATGTGATAAAGAGAAGCGAAGCAAATGATGGAAGAAATATTCAATGTGAATCACCAGATTGCATGTTCCATTTACAGCTGTTTCGTAGTGGTGTTGGTGCCCAAGCTCTGAAGTGCATTCTAGTGGTGTGTAGAGTTTGTTTCCACAGTCCATGGATAGGTCATGAGCAAATTGACAATCTCTTCAATAAAGTTCACTTTATGACTTTGCATTACTTACATTTTAGTCTCATGTTCACTGATATTCAGTATAATATGGTAAACCAGCTTACGTAAAGATACCTAATGGGGAAAGAACCATATTATTTCCCAGACAAAGCATCTGTCAAGTCTCATCAGTGTTAACTGAATACTTCCCATATGATTTCAAAATTGTATCTACCTGCACCAATAAAAAATCATATTGCTTTATTCCTTTACTTATTTTTAGTAATAATACAAAGTAAGAGCTCAACTGGATGGGAGGTTCTTTCCCTTATTTATTTATTTATTGTTTTCCATTACTAGAAATAGGTAATACTTTTTAAGATGGGTTGACTCAAGTCTGTTCTGGCCATTCTTCTCTAGCTAATGTTCTGTGTGTTCCTGAACTGTTTCTTGAATTCTGGTGTGACTGAAGGACCAAATATATCTGCTGGAACCTATTCTTGGATACAGTTATTATCTCAGTTTGTCTCAAATTGAGGAACATAGTAATTATTCAAGTTTGATTCTCTCTAATTCAATCCATGAAGCTTCTGTAGGCGATTTGGGCAGGGAATGGAAAACAGGAATGTTCTTTTCTCCTGTATGGAGAGACAAGCAAATAAGACAGGAAAGTCCTTCAGAAGGAGGACTGTCATGAAAGAAACCAAGATTGAGAGTCTTCTAACTGCAGATTTATATATACCATATTATTCAAATATTGGACAAATAATCTGTGCAAGTGTAGCCGCTCTTGCAGTGGACTGTGAACAGCAAAAAGTCAACTGTTCAGAGCTTGTGCTGTTTCAGTTTGCTGTGTCCAGATTATGTAGATATTTCCAGGTAGCACTAGATTGAAAGACAGAGGTTAAACTTGATGACTGTTGGAAACTCATGTAGCTGATAAAAAGATGTTTCCTTTGGAATGAGGCCTGTATGGGTACTAGGAGAGCTATGCTTCTCTCTTGGCCTCAAAACTTTGCTATAGGCGCAAAATGAGTATCAATCACTATTTTAGAGAAGTGAGAAGTCCAGAGATGTGTAATTTGCAATGGTTAATTTTTGAAGCTTGAGTAGGTGTGTATATATACACATTCAAAACCAGGATTCTCTCTGTTTAACGAGAAAACAGTCCCAATTTCTTTTATTAGCTGTAGTCATTATTAAAATATTGGTTGTGGTCTTGTCCTTTAAGGCAAGAACTGGACATGCAAATACACATTGCAAATATTTACAGATTTGCAGTCCTACATTTAGCCTTCTATTTTTTAAAAATCATGTCTCTTACTCCAGATGTTAACATAGCTCATACATGAATCTGATTAATCCAAATAAAAAGTCTCACTGCAGACTGTGCATCTCAGTGCAATGCAAAATGTATTAGTGTTTAGAGTGCATGAGGGTAGGATTGTGAAGCAAGATTAACAAATTGAGTTTCATTGGACTTGATCAAATTTGACAGATAAGTCAGTGTTCCCAAGTCTTTTATGCTTCAGTACATCTGTACTGATAACCCATCCTCATAGCTTTATGAATTAGGCATGCTAAATGATTAGCCTTATTTGACTAAAATAGCAAAAAGGGCTAATGTGATTGTCAATGAACATGACTTATCCATTAGCTAGAATGACTTGCACTCCAAACAGAGGCTTTCTCTAAAGAAAGCACCCATATGTCAGATCTCTCTACTCATTCTTTATTTGAGCTGCATGACTTTGGCATTGCTTCCCTCTAAGGTTTGACCAAGTTGTTACTTTCCTTTTTGTTAAAATATGTTTCTTTATAGGACTATAGATTTTGATTATTTTTTATTTGAAATTCCTAATGAATTAAAATAATTTTAATTTTACTTTTCTCTTATGTTAAAGCACATCTCACTGTCACAGTCTGGAAATCCATTATTTCCTTTTGTGAATAATGGCACAGGATCTGTAATATCTAAAACCTCCTGTCACAATATTAGTCTGAAGCAGCTCCAGAGTCTCTGCAAATTCATCAGTGTAATTATTGAGCTTCCTTTTAACCAGAGTTTCTGTGATTATTGCGTAATGAAAAATAATGAGAAAATTAAGTGTGTAATCACGTGGGTATGTAGTGATATTTCAGTATTAGTACTGAAAGATTAAAAAATACAAAAATACAAATAATTAAAAAGTTTGTCAAGAAGTTGTCCACGAAGTATGCATGTTTAAATTCCCTTCTCTTGAGGTGGCAGAACACTTGTGGTCAGTTCATTGCTTTGGCTGTGTGCTACAAACCCGACCACTTCCCATACCCTTGGTGAAAAAGAGGAAATTATACTTACGATTTGAAAAAGATATTAATTCAAGTTTAATATATTTTCCTCATGGTGTATATTTGCCAGAAGTTGAAGAAGGGCATGTTTGTGGCGTTTTTTGTGGACTTTCTTCCTTTTTTTTTTGTCTTTTATTGTTCTGCCCCATCATAATTTTACTGTGAAGACAATAGAGTTCAAGTTCCCAAGCTATGCTATGTTTCTGGATGTGGTAGATTACTAAATTACCTCTAGTTAAGTGATTAGAACTTGGCCTAAAAATGCAGGAGTGGACAAAAAATCCTAACCTTCTCACTTTCACCCCTTTGGATGGATTTTAGGTTTTGTGAAATAAGTTTTTCACTGAGTTCCTACATAAATAGTAGGAAATCCACATATTTCCTAGTGAACTCATCCTTTACCCATGAATAGTCATGCACATCATTACAAGTTTCATTCAGAATCTAAAGATTAGTCTAACGGCACTTTTAGTGAAGAAGATAGTTCTGTTTTCTAAGGGATGGAAATTGTCCAGTCAGGACAGACAGTACTTAATCCTATTTTTCTGATGTGTGTGGGGATGGGGGTGAGTCTTATTTCAAATACGTGCTGGGTGACATGCAACTGATGGGCAGTACAAGCCTCTTGTGACTGTGTAGAATGACTGGAGAATAGCTTCTATTTTTTTCTTTTAAATTTGTATAATTCTAGGTGGCTTTATATTTTTATCACTTAGGCCCTATTCAAGGTTCACAGTATTTTCAAATTCAAAATTTAGTTTCTATAGCAAAGTTGTATAGCTTTTATAATTTTAATACAGAGATCTTTGTAGAATTTTGTTTTAAAGCACTGAATTGACAAATAGGTGAAATCATTTGAGAGAAACAGAATCATTTAAATAATGAGCATTTTATTTTGTTATAGGTCAGAGTAATTGAACAGCAACAGCTGCAGTGGCTTTCTTGTATTTTCTAAATAAATTGTAATTGTATTAATAGGCTATGCTTCAGTTATGATTGCTGTATTTTTTTATTTTCCGTTCTTTTTCAATCAATAATTTGGGCTTTTTTTTGGAAGAAAATAAATATCTCTACAGCACTTGTTTGTCTCATTACTGCTTCCTTAATTACGAGGAACATTTGTGAAGTTGTACTATACAAGATATTGTAGTGTCTTTTTGAAACACATTAGCTAAGGTGTATTTATGCATAAATCTTAGAGCAATAGAGATATGAAAGGGGAAATTAAATAATAAATTACTTGAAATCAGGTCTTTGATAGAGAAATGTATAACTTCATGTCATAACATAAGTGAATTATGTATTAAGAATATTGTGAGGGAAAAAGGGATAAAAATGGTGACCTTTAACTATCCTGGAAATTAATGGGAAAAGTATAAAAACTTAATATAAATATTATAATTTGTAGTTCAATGTTTGTATCTTTTTTTTTTTAAGATTTCTTGTAGCTTGTTAGGTGCTGACATTTAGCTTCAGATACTCGATTTTGGAAAAGCTAATCAGTTAATTCTTTAGATGTTGTCAGCAGTAACAGATTTATAACAATTTTAAATCTTCTAAACTTTTAAAAATATAGAGTTCACTGTCTGTTTAGCTAATCTGTAATTTTTCATGTCAGCTATCTGTGGTCTTTCTTTTATGTTTGTTAACAACATCTAAGAAAAGGCCTCACAAACCGTGTATACACTTGAATACCATCACAGCCATTTGATACTGTATTTTGTAGGGCTTTACACATGCTGTAGCTTCCAAGTTAAGACCTTGCGTAACTGTTCAGGAATAGTTTTCATCTGTGTTTCAAAAGCATGTGAAAATCATGGCAGTTTGCATGTTGATTGTGCATGTGCAGTATTGTCTACCCATTCCTTACCCAGGGTTGCCAGAGCAACCTGAAGTTTGGAATTTCCTCAATTTTGAGTGCTTAAACTTGCAAGAGCATATTATAGCTGTTTGGGCCACTGTCCCAAAACATACTTCCTATACTCCCGCTATCCTAAGCATATTTTCTAACAGATATCGGGGGTCTGAGCACAAGATAGAGAATGAAGTCTCCCTGAATCCTGTATGTTGTGATGGATTCCCTCTGTAAACAGAGCAGTACTTCAGAATCTTATGGGCTGAAAGCATTGAGAACTTGTTCCTATAAATACTAATGATCTTTTACAAAAATAGATGTTTTAAATTGTATTGTTGAAGACAAAATTGTCTTTTGAATGTCCAAGTCAAACAATGATTTACTGATCGAGTTCGTCTTTGACTTCCCTTGCATGTGTTTCTGTCTTTCCAGGAAAAGCAACAACATTCGAAGCTTTCCTGAAAATAACTTAAGACTAATTCAAAATGGAGAAATTCTGGCCACTGAAATATGCTACTTTAAATTCTTTATTTCTGACTATAAATAAACAGTTCTGTCAGTGTAGAACACCAAAAATACGGTCCTATATCAACATACAAAAAATGCAGTACTGCATTGTGTTTATGCAAAACAAAATACATACATCATAGGTATTTGTATTAAATTTTGAAAAAGAATGGAAAAGAAATAGGAATGTAAATAGCTGCAAATGCAGTATGCAACAAAGAAAGTCAGTTTAAAGCACGATGGCCATAACCCCATAGGACTGAAAAGCTGAGAAACAAAGGTTCTTTTGTGGTTTACATGTGATCTGTTTTTCAGTACATGAGTCACTGAGTTGTTTAATAAGCTAGTCAACAGTATTCTAAGACTTAAATTTAAACGAGTTTTATCAAACACAGCATTTCTTTAAATTCAGAATCATAGCTTCTCATCATTCCTACTTTAAGGTGATGGAATTTATTGGAAAAGGTCTTTTTAAAAATCAAAATTACTGCAATTTTTATAAAACAAGTTGCCTTTATTTCCTCACAAACTGAATGCGAAATTTATTTTTTTTTCATCAAACGGTATTTATATTAGCATTAGCTTACTACTGCTTACTACAAACAATTCTGGATTTTGTACTAAAAAGAGGTATTTGTTATCTCACAACATTGTTTTAATTAGACTACTGGTTTAGCTGGCTCTAAATACACTTTTTGTGTGTGTAAATAAAAAAAAAAAAGAAAAGAAAACTGGTGCAAGTATTTGTTGTTCTTTGTCTTTAATAAAATGTTTGTCATGTTTTCCCTGTGTGATGGAGACTCAAATCTCCATCATAGGCTGCATAATCCATCTTCCTTTTTTTATCAGCTGTCAGGCTGCTTAGCTTGTATTTCTGGATAAGAGAGGCCTTCTTGTTGCAGTTGTCTATACAGTACTCACTGTGCTGCACATCACTGTTTAGAGTCTATAAGTATGTAAAGAAAAAAGGCTGAATAGCTACAAAGATAATTTGCATAAGAGATTATAGACAGTTCTTGAAAATTGTCTTAAGGATCTACATGTGGTTGTATAGAAAGCTCAGCTGAAATTCATCCAAGCTGCATGAAACTTGCATCTGAACATGGTCATTAATGTTTCTAGGCTTGGAAATTTTTCCTGGGGCTTCCTGCTAATCCAGTTCAACAGTTACTGTTCCCTGTAGTTAAGAATCTAAAAGCAGAGATTTGAGGAGAGGCTAATATGAGCTATGATTCAAAACACACCATTTGTGATGTATTTTGCATCACAGTATTACAAGACAGAATTGTTTGAGCTACCTCTTCACTCCTTTGACAGAAGGCTTAGTAATGAGAAGGCTGAATTATGTCCCATCCAGACCTTACTACTAGTTTATATAAATTCACATTTTCAAGGCTGTCTTCATGAGAAAAAGAGACGTGCTTCAAAGAAAATTACTCTTTATAGTCTTGAAGGAGATTGGAAGAACTTGGACAACCTATATGCTCATTGAGTAAAAACTCAGGTAACAAAAAACCAGTTCTCTAGCAGTGTAATGATTGACTGAAAGGCCAAAGAAAATGTATGTTTGTGATTTTATTGTAACCACTGTTGGATATCAAAAGTTTGGATATCAAAACTGTTACCTTTGAGTATTTCAACTCTATAGAAATGCATCCTTACCCCAGCATAGAAATAGCTTTTGGATTTTATTGGGGGGAGGGTTGTTGGTTTTTGCTGTTTTCTGGACTAAAGGAGTCAGCACTTCTAGGAAAATCTTTTTGACCACTGGTAGTTGAGTTGTGTCTTACCAGGAATTTTTTTCTAAAACTCAGACAACTTTAGAGTGAAAAGACTGAGATAAGAAGGATGAATGCAGGCAATTAGCAGTTAAGGAGTAAGGAAAAGCGAGAGATCTTAAACAGTATCTGCTGCTAACAGTGATGAAAGTTGGGTGACGGTTGCATGTATACAATAGAAGCGTAGGAGAGTGGATTTTCAAACTGACACAGCTTTCTGCTTCTTTCTTTATTTCTGCTTAGTAACTTACTCTTGCAAGCTAACAGTAGTGCTGTTTTTTGAATAAGTTATGTATTTGCCCAAAAGGAACATTTCTTTGAAGCCATTCAACTAATGTCAGGGAACTTTGACCTCCAAATGTTCTTGCATGGTCAGGGTGTAGGAAATGTGTAACTTAAAAGTTGTTACCCCTCTTTTATTACTTCTGTTATTCTTTCTACCATACATATACTGTGCAGCAACATTTAACCTCCTTCAAACACTGTCTGTATGTGGAAGCCATTTCCTACTCCTCTATATACTCCTCTATAGTAAACATATATGATGATTAATTGTCTTCCAGTAGTACACTAAGAAACCATAGTGTTGAATATCATATAAACATAATGTCAAAAGCTTCCCCCTGTGTCCTCTTTACCCCTGGAAAGACTGAGGCACAGGAAGACTCTGATATACTCAAGGCTATACAATTAGTCTTTTTGCAAGAGTTCAAAACTGCAATCATTCTTCTTGATAAAATTCTAGTTCTTGAACTATATTCTTCCCCACTTCAGCTATCTATAATAAAGCTACAGAAATTAATTGCTGTTAATAGTAGAATATAGTGCTAATATTTAGTGTTCTGTTTGCACTGCAACATCTCTTTTTTTGCATCAGTCTGCAAGGAGATCCACATTCTTACTGTCTGGTTCTAAAACTTAATGTGCTTCACAGCATAATGATATAAAGGCTTAAACTAATGCAAAGAAATATAATTTACTCCTACACACTCTTACTTCTGGTTTTTTAGGGTGTGTTCTCTTGCTTCTGGTGAGCAGTAGATATCCTGTTTAATATGAAACTACATGGAAAGCAAATAAGAGAAGCAAGCCTGTGATTCATTTCAATTCAGGCAGTAAAACAGGAAGTGTCTTGAATTAAAATGCTGAGTTGAACTCCACATTTCTGCATTTATATCACTTCTTTACGTAGCATAAAGTGCATTAGTTGTTTTGCTCTGAGATTTTTCACTTTTCATTTCAGCCAGCAGAATAAAAGGAACTACAGTAGCAATGCATGGCAAACCACTTTTAAAATGTCATAAAGGAAGACTGCATGCATGTATTTGATGTTATGAAGAGTCATGTTCTCTTATTGATGCACTGAGATTTATGGGTAGCTCCTGTTCCAAATAAGGATAATTACCTGGGGGAGGGCTTTGTTTAGGTGCAACTATCCAACCAATTCCCCACTCACTAAATAGTCTACCCATCAAATCCATATCTCTCCAATTTAGAAAGGAAGATGTGGGGAACCATGCCAAAGGCCTTACAAAAGTCAGACAGACAATATCCATAACTCTTCCCTTGTCCACTGATTTAGTCATTCCATCACAGAAGGCCGCTAGGTCAGTCAGGCAGGACTTGTCCTTGGTGAAGCCATGCTGGCTGTCTCAAATCACCTCCCTGTCCTCCATGTGCCTTAGCATAGTTTCTAGGAGGATCTGTTTGATGATCTTCCCAGCCACAGTGGTGAGGCTGACAAGTCAGTAGTTCTCAGGGTCCTCTTTCTACCCTTTTGAACAACAGGTGCAATGTTTCCCTTCTCCCAGTCACCAGGGTCTTCACCTGTCTGCCATGACTTTTCAAATATCATGGAGCTTGGCTCAGCAATGACAGCAGCCAGTTCCCTGAGAATTCCGGGATGCATCTCGTTAGGTCCCATAGACTTCTGTATGTTCAGAGGTATGGGAAGAGAGATTGACAGTGAAGACAGGCAAAAAAGTTGTTAGTACCTCAGCCTTCTCCTCATTCACTGTTGCCAGTTTGCTAGTCTCGATCATCAGAGGGGAGGGGATACACTTTCTTTGACCTTGGTTTTGTGGCTGGCATATCTGTAGAAGCCCTTCTTACTATTCTTTGCATCCCTTGCCAAGTTCAGCTCCATCTGCACCTTGGACCTCCTGTCCCAATCCCTACACAACTGGGCAGTGTCCCTATTTTTTTTTTAATCATTTCTTTCATGTATAATAACCTCAGTTGAAAGATTTAAAATTATGAATGAAACAGAGCCTTTCAATTTCTACTTCCTTCATTTAACTTTAGTTGGTATTAAAGAGGTGTTTTTCCTTTCAAGTTTTAATGGGGCTGGTGTATGTAAGAATGTACAGACAGTTCACATGTAAGATCATTATATATTTATTTACATAAGCAAATAAATACTGTGTTCTCTGTTTACTATTATTAGCTAAGAAAATTTTGAATTATCTTTGTTGTCATCTGCAGTTTAAAATCCTGTACTGTTTATGCTCAAAATGAATTCCTAGTTACAATTACGAGGTATGCCATAAGATACGACCCATTTTTGTATGATGTTTGGTAGTTCAGGGAACATGAATTTTCTATAACGATGTTTTTCATGATTTTCATTTGTTGCATCTCTTCTTGTTAGCAATGAATAGAAAAATATTTCCTTCTCTGGCTTCTTTTTTTTATTTCTTATTTCATGCAAACTTAAAAGGAGGAAAACTTGAAGCAGGAAAGGGAACAGTAAGCAAAAAACCTGAATTTTCTTAAACTGACTCTGTTTCAATCTCAAGATTTCAATCACAAGTTCTTTCCTAGGGAGAACGCATTACCGTCATCCAAATGTCCCTACACAGGACAGCAATGTCCTCAAGACCCACCTTAGATTAGAACTATGGAAAGTCAGCATGTGGGCCTTACACATGGACCCAATTCTTGAGAGTTCTGACAAACGATGGCCTTCCACTGCTGTGTAAAATGTGAGACTTTTGAGGATGCTTAGAATTCTGCCAGTCTGAACAATCAGTTGAAGAGCTTGGGATAACTGAAGCATGGATACAGAGTAAGTCCAGTCTCAGGAAATCACATAACGTACAATTCTTGGCTGGCTTTGGCTGTGCTTCGGCACTTGAGAATTTTTACCTTTATAGAACTGAATTCCTTAAGGGTGACAGTTCTTTCACTTGCCAGGATTAAAGAGTGTGCGTATCTGGTTTCTTTATAGCGTTTTGATAGAGGCAAATCAAATAATGGCATGCCAAAATATGTGAACTTCTCTGTCATCAATTTTTCCTACATAATTTAAAATCATTTTCTGTAGCAGATAGATGTGACCAGTAATATTGTAGCTATGGTAATCTAAGTATGGAGGCAAGATGTGATATGTAGTGAGGTATTTAGATTGGTGAGGGAAGATGTCATTAATACTGTCCTTAAGAGAGTTGCAGTGGTATGTACAGTATGGCTGTATATTTGGCTGTATAAACTAGCTACCTAACACAACTAACGGATTTCCTGAACAATTATTTTAAATCTGTATTAGCTTAAAGATTTTGGCTTTTATTTCACACCTGAAGTATTGGTTGTAGGCCTGAAAGTTTGAGTGGTTTTGTTTGGATTGTGTGGATTTTTGTTTGTTTGTTTCTGTTGTCTGTACACAAAAAGTATTCACATACCTTACGTGAAGAATTCTCTAGCACAATGTTCCATTAAGTTTTTTCCCAATTCATATCTATTTTTAATTCATTGAAGGGGTAGCTACCAAAGCTGATTATGAAATAACTGTCTGCTTTTCTGGTGTGAAAAGTACTTGCTAAGCAAAAAGACAGAAAATTTTAGCATGGTGTTTTTCAAAGGAAGGAGTGAGAAAGCTAGTTTAAAAATCTGATGTCATAATAACTAATGAATTCACATCTTTAAAAGTGCTACTTGAGAGGACAATGCCAGATTTCAGTTTGTGTGTATATTTCTTTTGGAAATGGCTCTTACACAATTTGGAAATCTGCTATTTTTAGTTGCTAGAGTTTAATATTCATCTGCATTAGGAAGTACATAAACAGAAAGAACTAAGCTGGCATAAGTAGCTGAGAGTATAGAAATACACAGGAAAATATCTTTTAGTGGTTAGAATACTCAAATACAGCAAAACAGTTAGTTGATTCTCTCCTCAAAAGGAAATAATTCAGGAAGACAAGATTGATTTATGAGGTGAAGTTGTCTCGTGTATCAGTCTTTGTAGCACCGGATATTGAAGAAACTTTATCTTGGATGTCGTCTGCGCCAGAAATTAAGATGAGATCTTGCACTTGAGGTATTAAAATAAACTCATAAGCAGCGGAAGTCAACAGGATCAAACAGGGGATAAGAGGTATATGAAATACTCCAGTAGCAAGAATCAGAATGTTGCTTTACACAAAATAAAATCCCTGCTATAGAGCCTTGTGAAACAAGAAATTTCTAGAGATGGTTTTTACATTGTTTAAAAGATTCAAACAGGAAAACATGTAAATTGTACAGTAGAATTCAAACCACACAATATTTCACAAAGCTAACTGATCTTGCAGAATTCTTTGTGTCATTAAAGGAGTGGTTGAAGAAGACCTGGTTAATTATATCTAGAAATTTCCAAAAAGCTTTGATAAAGCTAAGCATTCATAAAATGAGAGACAAAATATTGTCTTGGATCAAATACTTATTGACATGGGAAATAATGTTGGGATTAAATGATCAGTTTGCATTTTGGTTGAAAGCTAATCTAAGTGCAGAAGGTATTTCAGTGTACTAGGACCTAGAGTGTCAGTGTATTCATGAGTTGTATCTAGGTATTAGTTGTGTATCAGGGTATATGTAAAATGAACCTCTGGGTTCAACCATAATTTGTAATGTCCAAATCATGGTAGATAAATAACCTTAGCAGGCAAACTGTGTACTGAAGAAGAAAATTTTAATTACTTATACATCTGGGTTTCAAATTAGATACATCTGCTCAGGAAAAAAAACCTTAGCAAATAATTTTCAAAGGCTCAGTGGAGACTTCTGTACCTTTCATAACTAAGACGTAAATTATGTTAAGCACAGGAGTAAAGGAATAGCATGGAGATTATTATAATCCCCTTGTGTAGATCAATGATACAGTCTTCTAAGGAATACTATATGCTGTATGGATTCAATATATGCCTGTAAATTATGTTACACAATAAAAGGATTGAAAGGAGTACAAGAAGAATGATCAAAAGCCTAAAAAAATCTCCCATGAAGTCTAATAAATGGGTAAAATGTGATTGCTTATACCAAAGAGAACAGAAATGAAGATGTAATATGAGTACAATCTATTATGTGCATGAGGCAATGAATTGTAAATTAAAACTTTAAAAGTAGAGCAAATAGAAGTTTTCCATCTAACTAGTTCTTAAAGAAACAAAGGGATATTAAATAAAATCAAGATCAGAAATTCGAAATTGAGAAAAGATTTTAGTCTGCATCTCATTGAAACACAGGGTATCAAGACAAAAAGATTCTAATTTTTATTATTTATAATCCTTCTAGCAAGTGAGATACGTTTGTTGCTGTGCATATTGTTCTTGAAAATACTTTTGGTGCTGGAGAGCTGGAAGGAGGGACATGTTGAAATTTAGGGAGCTTTTTGACATTTAGAAAGCTGGCAAAGTTTCATTAGCCCTTTTTATTGCTAACTTCTGGGGTTTTGTTCTCTGTGGGAGGGTTTTTAACCTGCTCAAGGTCACATATTTTTCTCGTTCTGGTAACAGTATCTATTTCATCCAAGTTTCTTGTTAAAAGACTGCATCAATCTTTCTTGCTTAACACTGCTCTGTGTGGGGACTTGTAACTACGTAGCTGAGAAGTTAGTGACATCTCATGGTAACCATGGGAAATTACAGGTGATTTTTGGTAACTTTTGGGCGTTTTTCATTTAACAGACATTGCAAATGTTTTCTAGGTAAAAAAATCTTTCAAAATATGTTTATTCGTAATTCTCATATTTAATTCTCCAGTATTTGTTATTTATCTGATGACTAACTCAAGTGTTTCTAAGCCTGAAATATTGATACCTGCCAGTTAGCATCTGAAGTCAAATATTGTAGTGTGTAGTACTTTGGCACTTACATATTTATCACTTACAAAACAATTATTTAATATTATTTTCTCTCCTGAATTTATTTGTTTTAGGTACAAAGTCAGCTACAGAGTATGCTAATGGTGGTTATGATATTGTGTCACCTGCTCCATCAGTATACTTGGGCACATTTCAAATTTTGCATCTCCTGGAAGATCTAAAGATGGCATTGGAAATGATAGAAGATCCCCAAGAGAAAGAAGCATTGCGAAATCAAATTCCGGGGGCCACAGCAGTGTGTCTACGGGAGTGGTTTGAAGAGAATCTGGTGAGTAGTTATTTAAAGCTTTTCCATTTTGTTTGCAAACAGCATTGGTTCGAGCATTTTACTATTTCAGTTATTTTTATAATCACTGAAATCTGCGTACTTAGAGAAATGCAGGGGGTAGTGCATAATCATAGAAAGCAGAGGATATTGCCACTTCATGGGCTGATTACTAAAGCTGTGCAGATATAGGAGTCAAAGAAGTTGGTAAAAGACCTTATTTTGTGCTTCGTTATAGAAAAGACGGTAAAAATTAACTACCAAAAAATTGCCCTTTTTTGTGGTTTTGTTTGTTTGGTTGGTTTTTTTTGGTCCTTTCCTGGAGATAGCAAATAGGTTTGTTACTAGTTATAAAAAAAATTCATTTTTAAACTACCAATTTGGAATATGGAGGCATTGTAAGTAGAAAAAATATGGATGATTCTCCTCTCCTTTTCCTCACTGTATTTCCCTTACCTTACCTACCAGTATTATGAATCTCCAAAATATCTTGTACACCAGGCAGTGGTGGTAAACACAGTAAAGCCATTTGAGAGGCAGCTGGCATTTCCTATGTAATGATGAATTATCTGATAGTCACTAGTTGCAACAATTGGGGACCCACACCTCAGGTGTGCTTATATGTATTCATGGGGTGAATCCTACTAGTGCATGGGTTAGCAGACTGTAGAGAGCTTCATGGGTACACACAAAAGCTAAAGCACTCGCATGTCCATTAGGAGGTGTGGATGTGGATTAGGATGACCATTAGGAGAGAGTAAAGCTATCTGAATGTGAGACGTTCATCTTGGAATGGGGAATAAATATTTGACTATATTGGAAAAGACTGAGGGTTACCAGGTGAGGAGCAGATCTTCAGACAGACCTTTAAAGAAGTGACCCATTGGATGTAAAGGAAGAGAAACGTCAGATCCTACCAGAACACTCTTCTTCACTAGTCCTGTGACTGCAAGAGAATGGTGGGTTTCTAAAGAGCAAAAGCTACCTATCACTTTCCATTTCAGAAAAGTATTCTAGATGAATTAATCTTCTTCTGGCTTTGTCAGTGCATCTTACGCTTATATAATTGTGTCTGTAGTTTCTGGTTCAGTGTTTATCTGTCTGCTATAGGTGCCTTGTACTTATTGTAACCTAACGTTGTTGGAAATGTATCTGCTTTTGTTTGAACTTGCCAGCTGCTGGTTTCTTGGCATTCTCCACAGAGTGCAGGTCTATGGCAAGTCCTGTGTGAGATCATATGAGAGAAAGGAATGAGAATTTGCTACCAGCTTCGAAAGCAAAAAGTGGAGGCAATGCTTGATTGGATTTACAGTATTAGATTCAGGCTGTATGAGTCCAGATCCTCGGGCCAGCTCTTACTGAATTCCTGCCTTAGCAGTAATTTTAATGCCTCTTTTAAAGTTTTGCAATAGCTAAAAGATATCTTGAATGCATAAAAGACATAAATTTCAAGAGCTGTTCACAGTAAAGTTGAACCTGAACCACCAAGTTGAAAAGTTTGAATCTGGTGGTTTGGCTTTTGGCTCCTCTGTTGTACAGATATTAATTAAACTACATTTTCAGCCTTGTTAGGTAGGCAAAACTTGGTGTTTAACCTATATGTGTGTATCTTTTCTTTTTAATGAGAAACCAGCCAAAACAAAAGCTACAGTTCCCTCTCAGAGTTGCAGTTTACTGATGTCCTAAATGCCTTGTCTCGTGCATCAAGAGTGGTATTAATTTGATAAAGCATCTGGGCAGTCTGAATTCAGAACCAGCAGGAGAGGGAAACTGGTGGTATAGAGTATCTCTAGTGCAGTACATTGAGATCACTTTTTAAAAAATATTTTGCACTGCTCTGTATTGAAAAATTCTTTGCTTCTTTTAAAGACATGCACAGGGAGGGTAGTGCATAATTGCTGTGACGGTTACTCGAAAATAGGATTGTGGAGTTAGCCTTTTGGTCAGCTTTGGTGCACAATGGCTTATTACTGATCAGAAGATCAAGAATCTTCTGACCAAGAAGAATCAAGATCAAGAAGATTCCACGATGGTTATAGTTACTATAGTTGGTCTCACTAGAGTCCTACATTTCTTCAATTCTGTAATACCAAACTATGGATTTTATCAGGCATGAAATATCACCAAGTTGTGTTTTGTGGTTTGGTGTGTTTTGGGTTTTTTTTTTGTTTGTTTGTGGGGCTTTTTGCTTGTTCTTTTGTTTGTTTTGTTTTGTTTTGTTTTTTTAAACAATTGTAACTGTTTTGTTCTTTGGTCTATCTGCTACATGTGTGAATACCAACCATGCAGGAAAATTTGTATATGCCTGGAGCATGAAAACTTCAGACAACATGTTTCATATCTGATACTACCCTGCTTACTTTCTCTTTTTAAACCATCTGCATTATTCCTTTTTTATGGAACCATTGCTAGGGATTTGGTATTTCAGTGATTTGATGGAGTTACAATTTGTGCTGATCATCTACAGTTCCCTAAGGAAGAGGTACATCATCATCATTTGTGGAACTAAAGGTGTGCATTTCAAAAAGGCTTTTTTTTTGCATTTCTGTGGTCTGGAATCTATAAACATATCAGGTCTTTGAGTTTAGAGTATAACTGGGCACAGTAACTGTGCTGCCGCTGCTTTGAGACAGATTAATATGCTTGACAAAGTTAGAATTTAGGAAGATTCTGATTATCATAGAATGAGGATTTAAAAGTTGCTGTAACTGTGCATCTTTTGACAAAGCTAAAATGGAGTAAAGCATCATTAATTATAGATGTTTAACTACTTAAGAACCATATTGAAAATTTTTACCTGGAAGCAAATATGTCTGGAATGTTTTTCATGCTTTATGATTGTAAATTCTTTGGCCTTAAAAACAGAACAAAAAGACCTGGGGATTATCATGAAGGGTTCGTATAAACCAATTTTGTGTATAGTTTCAGTGCTTCTTGTTAAATATTTCAGTATTGCTAGTGACCACATGACATATCACTTCAAAGCAGGTAGTAATTTCAGCATTAAAAATTAACTGCTGCAGTAACAATTGGCTATGAAAGAATGTATTTAGTTACAGTTTCATTTCATAACTCTAAATGAACTTTTACACTGTTAATTCTTTTTTAAATTCTATACATCTTTATGGAACCCTTTTCTGAGTAAAGAGGAACTCTAGTATTCTTACAGTGGTAATAAAAAGATTTTAAGCATGAGTGAAAGCCTCATTTCCAGGATCACAAAATGTGATCTTTCTTCCAGTGGAACATGTATATTTAAAGCAAGCCACTTCACCATGTAGCCTTATACAATGACCCTTAAAATGCTGATTCTTGAAAATTCATTGGTATTTTCCGGACTATGTTTTTTCTTGGAAGCCTGATTAGGAAGTCTAATTCTGAAAATCTTTCTAAATATTCTAAAATTGAGGAAATGGGAAGGGAAGAAGAGCAGAAGAATTAGTAGAGGAATGTGTGGCAGAGGTAATTTGTTAAAATAACTTTATTTGCTTTATGATATATGCTTTGTCTCATTTCATGCTCTATGTTTTTGTAGTGATAAAACCAGAGGTTTTACAGGAAATAGGATAAGTTTTTTAGAGTCTTTCTTGCCATTTAGTCATGATTAACATTCAGAAGAGATTGTTTCAACTGTGTGATAAAATCATTTTTTTTCCCAGTGTCTTCACAGGGACTTAGATTAAAGTAGTAATCCCCAGGTCAGAATTCTGACTTGGGGCTTGTGAAGCTTTGAAATTACTTCAAAGTTAAGCATGTGTTAAAATTTTCTTCTGAAACAGACACTGTTTCTTTAATTTACTTTTGTCCAAGAGTCTTTTTACAGAATTATCTGTCCAGAAGGGAAGCAGAAAATCACCACAATACTGGGTACTTAAACATCCTTGAAAAAATGCTTTTATAAAGGTATCAATAGAATTTTTCAGCAACAGCTGAGCAGGAAGAGAATATATTCTGAGCAATGCCAGTTAAAGCAAATATATTTATCTGCTGGTAGATTTGACTGTGGGACTCAACTGTTGAGAGCTATATATAGCTGAATCTTCTCATTGCCAAGTGATATCAACACATGCTAAACTGAAAATGGACCAGCAGAGCCTGCTTGGAACAGTGTAGAAAAGCCGTCATTCTGTAAGCATTCGTGTTTATTTTTGCCAACTTGAAACATTAGATGGATATGTTTTCTGAGCAGTAGTCAGAGGTGATAGTTGTATGACCCAAACCTCCACTGTGCTGGAGCTCTTTTTCAATGAGTTGATGATGCAAGGAAGCCCTAAACCAGATGATATGATCCTTTCAGAGTTCCCCAGGCATGTTAGAGCACACAAAAAACAGCAGAGAAGTGTCCTTCTTATGTGCAGCTATTTATGAAGACTGTAGAGTACCCTGGAGATAGCATAAAAGGGGGGGACACAGCTCTCATGGAATTTGTCTAAACCAGATCTAATATTGTAATGTTCTGTGGTTGCTTTGTCTGGGAGTCACCCCTGTCATCTCTGACTGTTACTTTTCACTGTAGTAGCTGTCAGCAGAGGTAGGAAAGTCTTCCTTGCATGAAGAACTAACAGAAGCTTAAAAGAGCTTTGCGGTGAGTAGTATTGATTTAGATCTCTTTCTTCAAATGACATGTTGAGATTAGGTCTTGGCATTTTCTTTCATCCTTTTAATGGTCAGTAATGTTTAACAGAGCTACCTTTATACTACGATGACCAGAAGTGATTAAACAGTATTGTGTTATGGCCTCAGGCTTGGAGTACTCATGGAAGAACTATGGTATTCCTGTTATAATAACAGGGCTTATATTTTTATATGTTAATTTTTCCAAGACTTCAGCTTGAGAGTTTAGTCCTCGGGGACAATCCTCCCCTATGTGGGCTATCTACACCTTGATAGTGTCAGAGGAAATAAAGGACTACTCTACATAAAGCCATGATTGGATGCAGAAATTACATGTTAGCCTTCAAAAGGATTAATATGTCTTATTCGGTTCCAGTTACCTAAGACTCTTTCAGCTTTTGACTTCAGTGCCTTCCTTTGCACTAAGTGACTAAATACTGCATTAGTTCATCTTTCCTTTTATGTCTAATGTTATGCATGGTGTCCCTTTATCATTTCAAATTATGATCTGTCACTAGAATTTCCAGCTGAATTGCTTTTCACTGATTTAAATATGATACGCTGTATTCATTCAACTAACATTGATGTGTAAGTCTAAGTGCTGTGAAATCAAACATCAGAAAATGTTTCCCAAAAAGTAATTAACAGAGGGATTGGTAAGAGACAATTACTTAATTGAACAATGGTGCTAACAAATAAGGTGTAAAGGCACCAGTCATGTAAAGAAACCAGGAGCAAAATTTTCTATTTAAAGTTGCTGTATTGATTTGGAGGTGTTACTTGAATGCTAGAGGAAGGACATGGTTGAAGTATTTCTGTATATAACCTTTATTCAGATTTCTCAGACTTTAGGTTGACCCATCTCATTTGCTAAATGTTATCAATTGTGAAAAAAAAATAGCAAAAATATAATTTACAATAAAATTATTTCATTCTCTTTTGGAATAGCACACTAATAATAGTGGTAAACAAATCTGTATTTAGTTAAAAATGCAACTAAATCTATTTTCAGGTTTTGTGATCTTTCAAAAATGGAAATAAATTATATTTATTTTAGATATAGTATACAACATGTTGGCATGCTACTCTTCTAAGTAGATAATCATGTTCTTTATTTTCCTGAAATAATTAAATGCATAAGAAGAAAATAATTGATATTTTTATATTCTTTACAAGAAATAAGGATTTGTAAAGGTTTATCTGCAGCTTTATCTAGTTTGGATTTTTTTACAATTTTCTCCATTCTGAAATTTAAAATAAAGAATCTGTTGTGTGTCATACTGAGGAGAGACAAAAATGTTACCTGGTAGTGCCATTGATGTATGTGCAAATATATGGTAAATATCATGTTTCACCTGTTTCATATACTGATTTACTACATATTTAGTAATTTCAGCAGTGCTTTGAAACCTTTCAGTCTGAAAAATTAAACCTGAATTATTGTAATATGTTGTATGGTAGAATATAAATATATTTATTTAAATATTTTCTTTAGATATCAGTGTATTCTTTCATGTCTATAGCAACTGGGCGCAAGTGTTACAGTAATTTTGTTGCTCTGTTAAGTAGAAAACATTTTATTTTTTATGCAAAAACATAGTATATTTTCTTCTAAATAAGTTTCGTACAAAAAGTTCTAGCTCTTTTAGCACTTGGGCTGGAAAAAGTATTTCAACATATGGCAAGGAATGTTTGAAACTGCCAAAGACTGTGCAAATGTCTGTGGATGAATTAATAAACGGTAACATCATCTAAGTATTGGTAAGGCATTCTTTATGCAAGCCAAGGGAAGAGAGCTTGTTATTACTTGAGCAATAACCAGAAAGGAATAGCAGTGTTAGAGATACATGATACCATACAGCCTGCAGATGGGAACCACTCCAAAGATGTCAGCACCTGTTTGAAGTATTGCCTCCCCCCTCCCCGAATATGCAATAAGGGGGAGGGTTAACCATGCTGGCTTGGAACTAAGGGCCCACTAATTCTGATTATTTTTGACGTACAGATTTTAGTCAAAGAATTAAGCTATCTGGAGATACTGCATTTAAATTTTTGAAGCTATTCCTCACCATGTAGTAAGGATTATTTTTTTTTCCCATTGTGCTTTGCACAAATGGCCAGAGTTTCTTTATACACAAGTATTCCTGAGCAGGCCTATTCTCATATTTTCTCTATCTTTCTTCACTCTGAAGCTTTTACATTTTTCTGCGGTATGAGTATGACAAGTGTGTGAATTGGCATGCTGAGGAAATTTTTCCCCTTAAAAATCTGGTCATAATCCTTTTGTATCCACAGCAGCCCAAACACTGGGATTGGGAAAATCACAGAATAGTGGATGTAAGAAAAGTTGATACTAATTATTGGGAATGAGTGAATTTTTGTTGCGTGTCCATACTCAGCTGCACTCTCCCTATGAGGCTGGGAAGACACATAGTTGATCATTTCAGTTCTTCACCTTAAAAAGCAAGTGTATGTCCTTTTAGTGTTTTCAGAGGATGATGGTTTTTGATACCAAAATGATCTAAAAGTTCTTTCTGAAAAGAGAGGCGCTATGCTTCAGGGACCTGGACCTGATGGAGGCTGAAGTACAAGTACAAGAACAATACTGACAGTTTACATTTGTGCTCCTCTCAATGATCACAAAAAGCCAAATTTAACTGAATATGAAATAAAATCGCTAAAATAACTATAATAGATGTAATTTTATAATGTTCATAGGACCTCAGCTGGGTGGGAGAAAGAGGAACAGTGGTTGAAAAGCAAAGCAACTCTGTGATTCCTTAGCTCCAGTGTTGGTAGGGGAAGAGGGATTCCACCAGCCAGTCAGATTGCCCTGCCCTCCACAGTTCTAAAAGGATTTGTGGATGTTTTCTTGCTTCCTCATAGGTCTGGAAAGGAGGGAGGTGAGAAGTGTAATTGATTTGTTTAAAGCATTCTTTTACTTTCAGTTTCAAAGCTGTTACAGCGTGTCAGTTCACTATTTGAAAGAGATTTAAAATATTTTTTTAAATATTTGACATTCTTACTAATAAAGTAATGGGTTGCTTAGCTGAGTGTTTTTTATAGGTTATGTATCAGCATACGTTCACATGGTTGGCACCTTTGGTGTTCTGCGAATGGAGTTTTTAGTTATCAACAGTGGCAGCAGCTTTCTATGGAAGTACAGAATTGGCAAAGAAACCCCAATGGGTTTTCCTGCAGCTTGTGAAGTATATAAACTGTTAGTTTTAAACATTTTACTACTCTACATTGCATTTATATTGCCATTAGGTGTGTTTTCAGTTATTTTTGGAGACAGCACTGGAGAAAAATGATTTGGAGAAAGGGAGTAATAGCTAGATCATTCTCTATTCATGGAGTAACTCTTGAGGGTGGTGGTACCCCAGTGCTAGTGGGGAATTTTTGTTTGTATGATTTTTAATTATCCATTGAACTAGAAGTTAGTGCTCAGCAAAGAACTGCATACAGACATGGATTTTCTAAAAATAAGGAGAAAAAAACCCAACATTGGTAACCTGATGAAGCAATCCCCAGATTGCAACATATTTTCCTTATTTTTTACACAGGCCAGAGAAACTAACCTGTTTTTCCAGTGAAACGGAAAAGTGTTCTAAGCAAATCTGGGGCCATTGATTTGCATTCAGTTTGTGTCTGAAACTTTCAGGCCAAAGCTCAAGCAGGATGTAAGGTTCAGTACGCAGGTGACAGGCTGAAAGTGAACATGTGACTGTCTGGAATGTATTTTGTCAACATTCATGGCTGATAAGATGCGGAAAATTCAGACACGTTTACCTTTTAATCAGGAAGAATGACTAACAGAATCAAGAGGCCTTTACATGAAATCCAGGACAAATGACAAGGCAGAAATAAGGTACGATTGTCATTTTAAATGCTTTTAAAAGGAGAAATGGATACTCATCTAGCTGCAGGTGCTACACTGAGGCACTAATAGGTGGTGTAGTATAGTTTTCATGTATTTCTTATAAATGAAAAGCAATATCATTAAGAGATGATTTGTAGGGGAATGTTTTAAGAGGTGTGTTTCCTCCTCTACGTAAGCCTGAAATGAGTCTTAAAGCCTATATTTTGAACTGGATTAAAAGCAGAACTTGCGTCTCTGTAGTCGTGGTGCTATGGAAGATGTAGTACTTAGAGATAAAATTTAATGTATTTGCTGTTCTCCATAATTAGATAACTGGTTTTCTGGGGACAAAAATGTCTTGAACCGTAGGGAGTTCATGTTTTTATGTTAAGAGAACCCCTATTCAAACCCCTATTCAGTCTTCAGTTTGTCAGCCATGACAGAGTCTGTCACACATAGAGATGTGCACTAAGTGCATTTTAATTTCTATATTATTTTTTTAAAAAATAGATCTTTGACTAAAGCTTTTGCCAGATAATGTGAGCTATTCAAGAAATAGCTGCTCTCATCAACTTTAAGAGAGCATAAAATGCTTTTACAACTCATATAGAATAAGTATATTCTATGTACAGAGCAATCCAAGCCCTCTTCAGATCTGTCTTGTGGCATAGGTCACTTCTAAAACTGATACTTCTTTGATCTTGTCACATTTAGTGGTGATTTTAGGTATCCTAGCACCTTTAGAAGACTTGTAGCACTTTTAAAATACCTTTTTTATTTTTTGAACGTTTGTCCCAAAACTTTAACAACATGTAATAAATACATGAAGAAAGCTGGAAGTCCAGGTTTATATCCTTTCCTTTTACTTTGTGTCATGGAAAAATCTAAAAAGAGGTCTGGCAAGTCAAAAGAATTTAGAGTGAATGAAACAATTAAGTCTCACATCCCTTGCAGAAATGTGTGTGTCTGTGATTTGCACAGTTTGGAATGTGGGTAGATGGCTAAGCGAGGCAGGTCTTGAAAGAATTGCTTTTCAGAGCATTATATAGCTCCAGAATTTGAGTTCTTTGTATATATCATTAGTGTAGCAGGTAACTTTGACACTGGCTCCTCCAAATTGCTGTCCTACCTCCTAAGTGCAGAAGCAAGTTTGGCTGTAGAAACTGACAGAAATGGGCAGATTAGTAAATATTCAGAGATCATCACAAAAATCCAATGGGGACAGCTCTATTTTGGTCTTAATAGGCATTGCCCAAGCAGTTGTTCTTGTGTGCAAAACAATCAGTTGCCCAGTTTAAGGCCAAAGCCACTTTTGTGGAAGATACAACACTGGAAACTGGAGTTTATTGGGAAAAAATAGAACTTAATCATAACTACTGTGTGGAAGCACTAGAGGACACCGCAGTAACAGGCAACACTTTTAAGCTTCACTTCTTGCCAGAGCATTGCTTTGCATATGCATTTAACTAACTTGGTGCTGCAAGTTTGAAAATTTGCCATGCTATGAGACTTTGGCTTCAGCAGGAGCAGACAAAAATCTTAGAAGGGTATCATCATCTTTTGTTAAGATGGAAAATTGCCCCTTTGGCAATAGCAGTGTTTATGGGATAATTAACTTATCCACAAGATCGTCCTTGAATTCCTACTCTTTTATAATGTCTTTGAGAGGACAGGCAAAGAATTCAAAGAGTAGAACTTATTTTTAGGTTTAGTCTGAGCCTGAAATAAACTGAGAAGGCCGAGTAGTGTTACGATAAACAGGGAGTAAAACAGAGACAGGAAATAGGGGGTCTTTGGTAATGAGTTCCAGCCACTCTTGAAACAGAAAGCCAGAGAAGGCATTACTTGAAAATAGTTTCTCAGTGACAGCTTAATAATTTTTAGCTTGTTATTCAACATTAAAAGGGAACATTTTCGTAGATTTATACTATTCTTGAAAGAACATTTTATAAAGATCATTTAGCAAGTTATATTTTTGAAGTTTTTAGAGTTACATTGTTCTCATTGCTAACTGATCTGCTGTTTTGAAAAACCAGATGTTTGGGGGAGAGTCTGAAGTTTATACAGTTGTGTGTTATATATACATCTGTGAGAAGCATTTGGGATAAGACTGTAGGACAGAGGCAGAAGATTTAGTTTAAAATGTGACCGCGCATTCAAGATTTTACAAGTTGAAGGTTGAAAGGGGAAGAAGTCACAGCTATATCCTGTAAAACAAAGCCGTGCGCTTGCTTCGAAAAGTTTCTTTTAACGCTGGGAATGTGACTGCTGAGATGGGCCCAAAGCATGGATGGTGAGATTGATATTTACAAGCACTTCACATGGCTAAACAGGGTAAGTGATTTGCTGGGCTTTGTTTTCTCTTTGTAAATGCACTTTAGTAAATCTTAGTCAGAATTCTCAGCTTTGTGACAGGAAACCTATTGAGTGCCTCAGACTAAATACTGTAAGTTTCTCCATGAGAAATGAATTAAAGATGTTTCTTCCCGTAGGAGGAAGAGGGAAGGAGAATCAGCTGTCTTTGTCTTTAAAAATTAAACTGTAGGAACAAACTTTGAACAAATGGCAATAGATCCTAGCAAGTGCTCGTGCTTTCTTGAGATTGCAATACAATAAAGCAAACCTTTCATGGGAATGTATGGCAAAAAAGCAGAATATGTTGTTTACCGTGTTGTGCTTTAAAATGAAAAATTATTTGCACTAGTTCTTCACTTAATCAATTCTTCATCAGGATAACTGTATGATTCCTTTCAGGATGCCTTTGTTTTGGGTTAAAAGGGACGTACTTTTTTCCTGTGCATGTTACTCTGATAAAATAATGTTTTTAAAAAGGATAGTGCTACTAAAATCCTAATTTTGTAATGAACTCTCTGAACATGAATTAAATACATGAGATTGTTTTTGTCTTCCTAGAAGAGAAAAAAAAAGTAGGTTTGTGGAGTTGTCTCGTCGCCTTGGAAAAATCACTTTGTTTTTGTCAGCTGTTAGATTTTTTAGGTTCTAAGTATTTATTTTTTAGTGTTTGAATAATCTATGAATGGGATGTAGATAGATCCTTCACAGCATACTGGGTTTTTTAAAATATAATATTAATTTGTATGTCATGTAAGCAGCACATCTTCTTGTTATACTTTAAAAATCTATTTTAACTTCTATGTACTTCCCTTGCAAATTGTATGCATGCCATTTATGTTAGTGCTTCTGTATCAGATTGGATTAAAAACACATATGTATACATATGCACATACACTCTATTTTTTATGGATATATAAACAAAATGTAGATAAATACTTCTGTGATTATGAACTTTAATTTGGATACTTTCTTGAATGAATACAAAGTATTCATGATACTATGTCAGTCTTTAATAAAAGCTTGACAATCTTGAAGTTTATTTAAAAAATATTTACATCAGGTTCTGGAAACTTTTAGATTCCTTAAGTGTGCATGGGGAGGGGATGAAATAGAGAGTGGGAGAGTGAAGGAGAAGAGATAACAGGAAGTGGTAGCTGGTAACATTATACTATTAGTTTAACCTGTACTCTCTGCAGTTAAAGCTAAATAGCTCTTTAGTGCTTTTTGAGATCACATTTTAATTTGTTATTTAAATGAGGTTTTGAATACAATATGTCTGCCGCCCGTGCTTCCTGGTTTAAATCTAGTTTCTAAAAAGATAAATTTTTGCTAACAAAAGCCTAAGGCGTGCTGTTACTAGTTTGTGTGGCATTCAGGATATACTGAGGACAATAAAATAATGAGAACGGGCTCAAGAAATACCTTCACTGAAGAAAGTCTTACACTGAAATGCTCACAGACTTGCAGGGGTTATCACAGAGTGTCTTTAGAATGATTTTTCAAGATGTTCGGAAAGGATACTGTGTTCAGATGTAGCACAGGGTTTTACAGAAATTAATAATGCTGTTACTGTTGTTGCATGTAATTCCTTTTACCTAGGGTATTTAAAGGGGAACACCAAGACTGCTGCTTTTCCTTGCCTGCTCTGTAAAAGGGGGTGAGCACATGTGGGGGAAGGGACGAGATGTGAAAATGATCTTGCATTGTTCCCAGGAGAACTTAAGCAGTCTGCTCCCAAATTCCTTTGACAAGTGATTTTTAAAAAAAAAAAAAAAAGAGTTGAAACAATCTAAGTTGCTTATTAAGTTCTCATGTTCAAGAATCTTAATGTCACATGTCTGGCACTGACTTTGATAGCATATAAGGATTTCAGGCTGTGCAATCATAAGCTGTTGCTCTTTGGCTGCTAATGAAAGTACAAATACTCTCCAGAGTAACAAATGGCACTTCACAGAGAGTAACTGCAACAGACTTCCATAACCCCTTGGTGAAGTATGCCAAAGCTGGCTCCAGTTTCATCACGAGCAGAAATCACTTCAGAGACCAGGATTGGTTTTGATGTTGCAGTGGTTGGCTAAGCTATATTTGCATGGTATCTGTGGCTTGGACTGGGTTAGGGCAGTAAACAAATACAAAAATCACGAGATCCAGGCAGGCAAAATGACAAATAAATCTGCTCTTTTCAGACAGAATTTTCAGATTCAGAATAGAAATTCTGGTTTAAGCAGTAGTCTTGTGACATAAAGTGTGTAGGAGCATCACACAATGGTAGCAGTCACATCAAATTGAAATAAGGTGTCACCATACTTCAGGTCTTTGCATTGATGGTAAGATGAGCTCTGAAAAGTGCTGTGCGAAAAAATGAAAGGAGTGGGTAGCAAAATGTAAGAGAAGGTGGACAGAGCCAAAAAACAATTTAGCCTTGTCTTAGCTGTATATGAGGCATAGTTAATGTGTTTTCCTTTGTTTACTGTTTTTCTCCATTTTAGTTTTTTTCTGCCTTTTGCCAGTAATAATTATTAGTCTGCAGTAGTATTTCTCACAAAAGAAATAGCTTTCTCTGGTAATATCTTACCTGATATCCGTAAGACAAAATTCTGCAATGGGTATACCCATGCTGTACTTCACAGCATGTCATACTTTGCTGGCAATTTCAGAACTGTCCTGGGTAGCTTTTTCTGGCTGAGAAGCTGAATGGTACCTGGCAGAGGCACATAGACTGCCCTGGTTTCATGCAGCATTATAAGTGTAATATAATGCCGATATTCAAGGATATCTTGTTAGTAAGGCAATCACCCCAGCTAAGGAGTTCACAGGAATTATTGAGGGCGGCACATCTCTCAGCAGTCTGTTTCTAGAAAGATATGGAAAAGCTCTTGTGTCTATACAGTGCACTTCTAACAGTCCAACTAAGGCAGCAGCATAGTTCTCATAAAGTAGTTGATGGGCAGTTTGTAGGAAGTGTTCTGCAGAACTGATGTTGGGTTTTTTTACAGGGCCCAAGCCTAAATCTGTCACTCTTGAAAGTTTCTGTTTCAAGCTAAGGAACCTGAGACACTCCCCCCTACCTGAAACTTAAAGTGTCTCTTTAGCAAGCTTTCTTGACTTTACCCAAGGGATTTTGGTTAGAGGGTTCACATACAATTTCATCTGTTGTCCTGTTGCTTTATTCTTGTCTTTTCATCTGGCCTTAATTGGTACACACCATTCCAAATAAAAATGGCACAGCCCGCATTTTGGTCCATATGCGTGTACCTATAACCACAAATTATTAACAAGCATTACAAACATTAATGCTAATATTTACTACAAACAATATTATGGTCTCTCTAAGGACATTGTAAATTAACTGAGCTGTTTGAACTGCAGTGGATGGAATGAGCAAAATGGAAAAATGGAAGGTCTCTTGTCTCTGGAAAACTTTGTACAGTGGTAAGAAGTGTTCTTTTGAAAGAGAGATGGCACCTTATAAGGTGGAAGGGTCTGATGGCTCTTGTAGCTTGCTTTAGACTTACCTTTATGAAGTGCATACAGCACAGAGCTGATGGCTGACCTGAAACAGGTGTACGTTATTCCTGAGCTTTTCTTTCCTTTCTTCTGGATGCCAACGTGTACTAGGAAGAGGTGGAGCAATCAAACCCATGCTATAGCTGTTAGGCTTATGATATTGAGGGTGAATCTTATGCCTTCCATAAGGGTGTCTTCCTGTGAGAAATGTGACTGGAGGAGAAAACAGATATTAATGTTAGGAAAAACTATCCAGAAAAATATTAATATTTGGTCAAAATTCTTTTATTTTAAGGACTACAGAAATTTACCTAGTTCTGTCTTTAATTTCATACTATAGGCTGTTAGCTTTCTCAAAGTAACTCGTACTTTCACTGAACCAACAAGGAACAGCAAATAGAAAATCGTGTTGTTGCTTTATTAATTGCCTTCAATGTAAGGCAAGAATTACAGATCCAGAAATCATGTTTCTGTCTTCTCCTCCTATTCAAGTACATAAATGTACACATATTCAGATGGGTGTGTATCTGAGGTACAGCTAAGATGCTGAGAGATTAAATTTGTATTAGATCCATAGTCAGATGCCAGAATAAAAATGTTTACTGTGTAGACTACTCACTCATCACTATACTATAGCAACTACTATGACTAATAACAGTACTTCTACTGACTGGTAAAAAGTAATAGAGATGGAAAGTCCATCTAAATATTATCAACTCCAAATAGGCTGGAAAAAGTCTACAAGGTACATTTTCTTGTATTGAAATATAGTACGATGATCTCTGTGCTGCTAGTAGTTGGTGGGAGGACTGGTTGAATTCTGCTTGTTCTCATCTTTTCCTTGTTCTCATCTTCTAAACTGCAACAAAAGACAATACATCAAGCGTGTCTGTAATCTTCCCCATTAAGGCAAGTATTATAGTTGCCACAGGCATCTTATTCAATTATCGGTGGAACTAAAAGTGATTCATGTGACTGAATAAGAAGAAAGGTTATGACATAATCTGTCTTCTAAAAGAGGCAAGTGACTTGTTAAAAAAGCTCACAAATTACCACTCTGACTGCCAGGTTTCTTCTCCCAGCTCTTCCCCCCTCCACATCCCAATATGAGATCCATGGTATTAGTGACAAATTTCTGTATAACGGTGTTTTGATCAACTTCATAAGTTGGCGTTTTTATTTTAAAATTATCTGTGTAGGAGATTCTTTGAGCTGAAACTGAAACAGCAGAAGAACATAAACTGGCCTATATTCAGTGTTATCCTTGTCAATTGTAATGTCTTGCGTGAGTGCTTGCGTTAAGGGGCTTAATCAAGATTCACATCAAGCCCCTCAAGGTTCAGCTAGAAGTTCTGTTACAGAAGCTTCTGAAGCTTTATCTGTACAGAAGCTCTATACAATGGTTGTCATTCTGTCTGACAATAAACTTGAATTGTTTCCTATTAAAATAACAGGATATTAATATGCAGGATATTAAAATATTCAAATACAGGAAAACAAAACATTCTGTACTTACTGGGCTCTGAGAAGCCTGTTGCAAATGAATATAGCTGAGTCCACCAAACATTTCTTCCCTTTCTTGCCACACCCTTTTATTTTTTTGCTGATTATCCCCATTTTAAATTAAAGCTGTTGAATCATGCTCTAAAGTCTGATTTTTTTGTGTGTGTCATATATTCTGGAGGAATATTTAAGCCTTTTTCTTGGAAAAGGACTCTATAATGACTTGATCATGTAAGTGATACTTAGTCAATTTTCCAGCAGCTACCAATATTAGATCTCAGTTAGAGAAAAGAGCGTATTCCAGAGAGAGATTTGGAAACTAAACATGAAGAAGCTGAAGCAAGTGATAGGATGCAAAAGCTTGTTTTTCTGTTTTTCTTTTTCTTTTTTTTTTTCTTTTTTTTTTTTCCCCTAAAGCCAGGAGAAACAGTTGATTTGGAATTTTTGAGGAAATATTTTATGCTAGTATCTGATGCAATCTGATAACTGTTAAACTATTAAATCATGTGTTATCATAAACTTTTTACATGTTTTGTGCAATTTCTCTCATGCTTGCATTACATGAAATACAATTAACATATTTAGCTTATAATTTGTGGAGCCTAGGTAATAATTTTTGGTCTTTAAGGCTACATCTTTTGAAATAACATCTTTGTGGAAAATCTTTGGGTTTCAGCCTTTTGGTCATGTGGTTACACAAGTTTAGTGTTTATTGCTTGTGAGCTCTTACACCAACTTGAGTGGTTTGTAGTCTTAGAACTTCGGTGTTATAGGTCCTATATTCATTGCTGCTGCTATGTGTGACAGTTAACTATTCTTGCTCAGTTTCCTCTCAGTACTGACTTTCACAACTGCAGAATGCACTCCAACCATCCACAGATGGCCTTGGTTCACATTACATTGTTTTATCTTGTCTTTATGCGTGCCACAAAGCTTTCCCAAGTCTTAAACAACTGCTGTGTGTCAATCAGCCATTTTTATTTAGCAGGTCATTTTCTGTCTACTGGACTTTCCTCTGAGCACTCTCTGCCTGACTATTGGCAAGGTTCTTTTTTTCTCTTTTATTCTCCCTCTTCTGTTCACATGAGCGTGATTTAGTAGGTTTTGCATGGGTATTGAGTATTGGACTTCCAGCAGAGGATATTTCACACAGCAGACATCATCAGACACTATACATTTGGTAAATGTGAGTGTAATAGAATATCTTATTTGTGATTTGATATTGAACTAAATTACCGATTATGCAAAATGTTGAACGCTGTTTTGCATTCTTGAGAGATTGGTTATATAAAAATATGTTGTCAGTAATTTAACTCGCTGTGCCTGTAAGGCTGGGGGGGAGTGGTTACACAAGTGCTTACAGGTATATTTCTTAAATTTAACCTAGGAAAATAGCAAATGATGGCAGGCAGAAGTCAAATCTACTTGACTAGGCAGTTTTGTCATTAAGAGAATCTTTTCCTGCTGTGTACTGGAACAGTGCGCTGTTCTTCCCTGAATACTTGATGACCCAGATGCAGGAAAGTCTCCCTAATGTTGTGTATGAGCTAGAGATTTTGGGGAAGGCCTGCTGGCTCTCCATTTCATGGTATGTAAAGGCATTTTAACCCTAACAGAAACGTAGCCACCAAAGCTAAAGATTTTCTATTCAAAACTGCAGTATAAGACTTTGCTCTCTAAGTGGAATAACACACCTGGCAGTATGATTGAGGATGCATAGCTAAGGTCAAAGGATTATCTAGGCAGACCTACAGAAATGCATGCTGTTTACTTAGAAGGATCCTTTATTTTCATTATAGTACAACAAAAGTTAATAAGGATGAACTTTAAGACCAACAAAGGGCCCGAGTTAAATTGAAGGTGCATGTTTTATAAACATAGTGGGGGTGGAGGGGTGGGAGGGTGGTGTTTCTTAATAAAAAAAGAAGACTTGAAAAAATTACATTGAGATGTTAGGAAAGATGGACAGAGATGTTAGGATACAGAAATTCTAAAAAATTGAATCTACGTAGGAGAAGAAGAGGGAGTGAAGTCACCATTCCTTTAAGGACAGTATGTACTTACTCACTGGGCCATCTTCCCATAGGTACCAGTGTAGCTTACTAACTTGTCTGAGACTTCTGTTTGTGTATGTTCTGCACTCACATGTGCATATTTGTGTGAGGTCTTGAATCTTAGTTGTACCTGCTATAAACTGATCACAAGATAGGGAGAGAAGTATATTCTGAGAGAGTTAAGATATTTTTGACAATGAATGCCGGTAAGTGAGGTGTGGAGTGAGGTTCTGCACATGTTGTTCTTCGTTGTTGTGCTCTTGTTGACCCTCTAAAACAGGGAATAAGGACCAAGCTTAGTGAATTTATAGGTGATACTAGTTAGGGTCCTTGCGCCAATGCTAAAGGACATGATTCAGACATAAGAAGAAGCCTGATGGTTAGGAAAACAATATAAACAATGGGACGCAGTTCAGTATAGGCTAGTGCAAGGTTATACATTTAAGCAGAAATGATGAATAAACACGAGATGAAGGACAGGATACTAGCTTAATAAGACTGTTAAGGATCCTAGGCTGAAAATATATTAGTGTTACTATATGGTCAATAGGAAAAGAAATATGGCCCACGGGTGTGTGAAAAGGTTTTTCCCACAGTTACACAATGGTTTAGTATGCAGGATGAAGCTGTGGGACTCTTCTAAACTTTTTTATAATAAGCCTGCAGATTTTTTAAAAATGTGGTGGTTTTCTCTGAAGTATTAAAACCCATAGGAAATGGGACATAATATAGTTAGGAACAGGCCATATTTTAGAAGGTCTTGCTCCTTAGAGCCATTTAGAAATATGCAGTTAGAGTAGTTCCTGATAATAATTTGGTAATTTTAATAATTTCTTAATTGCTAACAAAAAAAAAACAACTTTTCTTTCAGTAATGTATAGGACTAGTATAATACATATGTCACTTTTTAACCATTTAAAAAATAAACACAGATTCTTTGACTTTGACAAAAGGCTGTTGAGACCAGATTATTTCAAATTAAATGTTTTTGTCTTTATAAGATGGCATTTCCTAATGAAATGATAATTTGCTAGAAAATATCAAATCTATTCATATGCCATTCATGATTGCTAGAAATGAGAAAATATTCAAAATACAGCTAAAAAAGATCACATTCAAAAGGTTTAATGCATATGAAATAAACAGGTTTGGTCTGCAGACATATTTTTCATGTTTTTTCTGTTGTAACAACCGTTAAAAATATATAATTTTTTATTAACTATTGCTTGAAATTTTAATATTATCTGTAAAAATTCTCATAGCACTTTTTTCCCATCAGTCACAGGTGAATCATCATTCATCTAATAATGAAACTTATCAAGAAAGATTGGCACGATTAGAAGGTGATAAAGAATCGCTCATACTGCAGGTATGTCTTAAAGAGAACATTGTCTATGTACTTGATATTCAGTGAATACAAGCTGAAGGGACAGAGTATTTTCTGTTAAACATGTTAGCAGGTCACCAAGTATAACTGATACTTAATCAGGAGTTTATATATTTATGATGTGCATGATGCATGTGATTAATTTCATTGTGGGATAACTTAGTAAAGGAGAGGGCAATAACAGCAGTAAGAGGGAAAAGAATGAGAAGGGAAAAAAATTAACTTAAAAATAATGCTGTGGCTTCCCAAGACAGTGCTGTGGTAGTAGTTCTTATTCTAGGTTTGTTGGGTTGTACCAGTTGTTTTTTCTAGGTTGTGCATGCCACCATTTTTAATGAACTGGAAGACTGGCAGGTAGATAGAGCTGATGTTTTTTCTGTATGTGCTCTGTACCAAAGGGGGAAAAAAAGGGGGGGAATGGAAAAATTGACAGTAAAATGCATGCCTAAGATCTTCCAAGTTTCCCATTTCTCAGTTTACCAAGCCTTTTTCAAACAGATCCACTGTCCCAGTAAGTTTTCTTCCTGGTGAAAACACGTACCAAAAAAACCTTAATTTTTTTTCTGGATGTTTTCAATATTACTAAACTGTACATTACATGCTTTTAAAACTGAAGCTGAAGATTCTTTAAATGGCCTTTGCATATCCTTTCTCTTTGTGCTTACAAAAACATATTAGAAGCATGCATATTTATATCAAACAGGACTTAACTATACTGGGTAGGTATTCTCCCTACTTTCAGTTACTAGTTTCTGTAAGCATGTTTTATCCTGTATGTTCTGTTCACATTTGTGTTAACTTACTGAGAATTTACTGAGACTTCTCATTGCTGTTGTTAAATAAACAATAAACAGTTTGTGAGACATAAGCTTAGGCTTAGTTGAATTTCTTCATTATTGTTAAATTGCTATTGCCATATTTTGGAAAAAAAAATCATGAATGAAGAACAAGCTTCTGGACGGAATTTAAGTATATAAGTTCGTGCTGCAAATTCACGTTTTTCTGGGAGGGAATCAGATCAGTGGAGACAGCATCACAACTGGTATTTATTAGAACACCTTTTATTAATCAAGTGGTTATTAACCACACATGAGCAACTCATAAATGGAGCAACAATTAGGAGGCCAAAGTCCGCTGTTTGCTCAGAAGCTGAAGGTGGTTTTGATGCACCTGTGGCTTTGTCTCTGAAGGCCTCCTTTGTTTCATCACATGCTTGTATAGTCCGACAATTTTTGTCTGCATGTAGCAGCTACTGTCATCTCGGATGCTGTACATGCTATACAGCCAGTTGTTGATGGTCATGCATGGTGGTGGGCTTCTACAGATTTGGGAGAATCTTGGTGTTCAATTGTGTCAGCTTTTGTGGATTTAACAGGGCTGCTAGTCTCCAGTGCTTGTAAATTCTTGAAGACTGAAGTTCTGACATACTTCACAGTATGTACTTTTTCTATCTTTGTCCTGCTGATTTTTAGTAATTATTTCTTCACCCACTCAAGTAGGTACCTGTAGAATGCAACCAGCCAAACTCACACAGAAGGCTTTTATGATGCAGTTTCAAGACCTGCCTAGAGTTTTTCTCAAAAATAATGTAGTAAAATCAGATGTAAGAATTTTCACTCTCTTGCCTTTTACTGCCATCACATCCCCACCAAATTAAGAGGTGTAGTCAGTATTTGTTCATTTTCTTATCCCACTGCAGAGTATTGCAGTAGAATTCCAAAAACCCCAGGCAAATAAGATAGATAAAAATCCCAATCTGACAGAAGAACATCATCAGCAACAACAAAAGTGCCAAGATGAAGCTTAGGGTTAGAAGGTGATTTATACCAGTTCTGCACATTCTATCTAAGCAGTCGAAATTGAGGAACATGGGCAAGTCCCGTGCTGAGGCTACACTGGCCTGAGGGAGTCTGCTGGTACCAGCCTGGCTCCTGGGTATGGCCATAGGATGAAGGATGAGCAAGCAATGGGAAACAGAGCACCTCCATTCTGTAGCCCACGCTGCGTTGTGCCAGTGACTGTGGTCTGTAGCTGTCATCTGTAGGGAATATGAGGCTGGGAGCGTTCCAGGCTTGCATCAGCCTTGCTACAGGAGCAGCGGTACAAAGGCCCCTTGTAGGGGGCACAGGCAGTGCCCACTAGCTCAGTCCACCAAAGCAGAGTCCTACAGTGCACTGTGAAACCTGCTTCCACTCTTCAGTCTGGAGTGGAGGCTGGAAATGCTACAGCATCTGTTTGGGATACCTTCTCAGAGCTCAGTGGCTGTGTACCAGAGCTAGTGTACTTCTTTGGGCGTTTGTTGGTTTGCAGATTTCTTGGTGGCTTTTTTTTTTTTTTCCACAAAGATGTTTTAAACCCTTATACCACTTGATTTTTAGCTAATTGTTCAATATGTCTCACTTCTGTAGGTATTTACAGAAAACATACTATCTATGGGCTGACTTGTGGGTGTTGTATGGCCAAGGCAGGATGGACTTGCCAGCGTAGCATGTGCTGAGGTTACGTTCTGTGTGCAGCCTGCTGGTTCTCTGAAGAGTCTGGCAGATGTGAACCTGAACAGAGGGGAAAATATGAGCTGAAAGTGGCTAATGTGCCTCTCAGCCTAACTACTGGAACAGCCAGTACATCTAAAGCTGCTGTTTTACTAAATTCCTTTGCAGGTCACATTTAAGATACAGTTTTCCTTATAGGTAACTGCTAATTGGAGGCTCATCCAACCCTTTAAGCAGAGCTCGTTTTCTTTCTATGGAACTTGCATGAGACTAAAGGAGAGGATTCTGTTTGTTTCTTCCTGCTTCCTGGCCTCACAGGGGATTTTTGTGTGCCATCACTCCTCTAATGAGAGCAAAACAAAAAAGTACACAAGCAGACTTCCTTGCAGGGAGTTCTCCCCCTGCCCCAGCTTGTATGTGTCCCTTTGCCATCTGCCACCACCCACTCCTTCCTATCCTCTGTACTCTACCCTAGCGCCAACTGCTTTAAAGGCAAAAAAAAAAAATAGTCTTCTTTTTTTTTTTTTTTTTTTTCCCCCTATGTTCCGTTCCCAGGCATGCTTGTCATTATGTTTGCAGGTAAAACAAGTACGGATCACGTAGGCACTCCCTCTGCAGCTTCCCTGAAGTGAACTCGGTTGTTCATTGATTGGCTTTTAGAAATCCTGGGTAGGGGGTACATCTTCAAAAGTTTCACTTCCTGATACTGTACTTTTTCGTTTTTTCTTAATAAAGGTGTTGCAGAGCTGGATGTGATAGCATACATTTGTTACTTGTTAATTTTTTCGTTGATGCCTTGCATTCAAACCGGAATTTAAACACCTAAAATTGCTCTTTTGTTTGAAGCAACATTTTTCTAGTATAATCAAGGCTTTTATATCAATAAAAAGTAAAAAGGAATATACAGAATGTATGTGCTCTTTAAGATAGGAATGAACACTGGGAGTTTTTCCCATCTTTCTAACGTTATGATGAGTGTTTTTTCAGCTTTGCAAGCTTTGAGTTAGGCTGCTTGGTTTTTCTTGTTGCACACTCACTGGTCTGTACCACCATTCCCACAGTTCTTTACCAGTATTGCTGATTGTTTCTTTTCCTGGGATTCATTGTCTGTATCTCACTTATTGCTTTCATGTTTTGGCTTGCAAAGCCTGGGAATTTTTCTTGGAATAGAACTTTGCCGCTGCTAAAACATGCCTTTTAGTCATTGCATTCTTTATAACTTCAGAAGGCTTTATTGATAGGTAAGCTGTATTTCTGTTCTTGTAAGAAGTAAAGTTATTGGTTGGTTTCTGAACAAACAGCTTTATTGTTTATCCATTTTAGGGAGTAAAATGCTAAAGGAAGCTGAAATGGCGATGCATGCTCCAAAACCCTTTAAAGTATTTTCAGTATCCTTTGTTCTTGTTTGGCGCCTTCCAGTTTTTCAGACATTTGCGTGAACTGAGTCAGGCTACCTATAGGTAGCCCTCCATCTCTTCTAGAAATGCTCTTTCTTTTTTATATTAAAACAAAATAATCAAGGGGGGAGGAGGGGTCAGAGGGCGGGGTTGAAGCAATATATAAGTAGGACTGAAAAATTCTCTATCTTGATAGAACAGGATATTGCAGTGCACAAGAATATTAAACAGTTGAGGGCTTTAAAAGAGAACTTGCTGTTAAAATGTGCATTTGGATGTTAATTGTATAAGGTAATTGAAACTTATTTACAGTCAGTTCAGTAGCATTGTGCTTCTTTTCTCAAATTACAGGTGAGTGTTCTTACAGACCAGGTGGAAGCTCAAGGAGAAAAAATCCGGGACTTAGAAATCTGTCTTGAGGGGCATCAGTTAAAACTGAATGCTACAGAAGAAATGCTTCAACAGGTAAAAACCCATATTGGAAAGCCTCTTGCATGATCTTCTCCAACAAAGAGATGAACATGCATGGTCATCTTGTCTGCATGTGTGAGTGCCTTTGGCAACACGATAAAGCAGGGAAAATACCTCTTTTTATTGTTTTCTTGCTGCTTTGCACTTTTTTTCTTTATTGCTTTTTTTTCTGTAAGTGTTTCTTTGTTTTTCCTGTTGCAGAAATGTTTTCTGGATGGTTGCATAACACTGTACGTGGCAGCATGTAAAATGAGACTATTGTGTCTTATTTGTACTTTGCTGACGAACTAAATTTGGACATGGTTGAGTAACTGGTTAGGCAGGTTGAATGTATCTAATATATGTAGGAGTTCTAGAATTAAGAAGTTTTGTTTAAATATCTTCTGTTTTCAGAACTTAAAAGCTGAACAGGTAGTAAGTTGAAGTGAACTACTGTATCAGGTTTGGTTCTGTAACCATTCTTACATGATTTAGCTTTCCCCTTATTTTTGAAAGAAAATTACTATGTAAAATATATCTTTCTTTATTTCAATCGACAGTTTTATAGTATGTGATATAGTTTTTGCTCTTTCATGTTATATGTTGAGGGAGCAGAACAATTGATAAACTGAGTACCTTACATTGCATGTATTACTGCAGAGCTGGCAGGTCTGTCAATGAAAAAGAATTTTTCCAGTGCAATTTTCTGTTATTAGAGATGCAGATCATCCACTGGTAGTATAGTACACAGATATCAAAAATAAATTGCAAACTGTAAAATAACCCTCAAAATCTACGCTAGAAATTTGCAGGATAGATACTGTGCTTGATGAACTTACTTCTTCTCCCCACCCAGAATGCTGTGTTATAAATTTACTGGTTTAGTCTATGTGAACTATACAAGTTTATGAACTATTCATAGCTTTAAATTATAGTTGTGTTAATCTATATAAACTTATAAATTACAGTTGTATTTCTGTATATAAACTTAATTTACTATGATAAGGGTCCATGTACATATGTATGTAAACAGTAGCAGTTTCTATAAGACAAATAAGCCTTTTAAAGTTACAATTCTCTAAGCTTCTCTAAAAAAACCTTGGTCTCACACAACTTTTGCTGGCCAGAATGTTTCCAGCTGGGAGAATTTTTATTCTCATACTAAATGAGGGGACATTTTTGAAAATGCAAGTGCATTTAGTTTTTCAGTGAAATTCAAAGAACAGTAACTATTTATGTTTTGAAAATCTGTTTTCAAACTTCAGGAAGGCATTCACAGTAGAGTGTGTAAGTTTCCTGTTTCAGTCTAAAAGTAGGTGGTTGTTCTATGACTTCTGGTAAAACTGTTTATTATTTCTCTGACTTAAAATTTTCTGCTTCTGATGAAACTTTGAGGCATGCACATTGCTATTGCAGTGAAAATGTTTGCATTTACCTGTCTGGCATTAGGCACATGCACAAATTGCTTACAAAGCTGATCCTACAGTGATAAGCTACAAAAGTCTGTACTAACGCTAAGGAAGTCAGAGAATCTCCAAATATGATTAACATAAACCTTAAATCTAAATGTTGAGATCTTTTTGAGTGGCTGTAATTGTTGCCAAATGTAATTTCAAATTTATTTTCTTTGCATATATTAAATAGTTAGCAATAATTTCAATGTTGTTGATTGTTTTATACTGTAGTTTTGAGATCTTCCATTTGAGCATAATTTACAGAAATGCAGACAAAACTGATTGTTGATTGCTAAATTTCTAAGAGGCTTATCTCTCATGTTTAAAGCATATATAATAGCACAAGTTTGGCTGTTGTTTGGTGTTTTTTTAGGAAAGAATTATCTAGGCCACAACTTGGTAAAGATTTGAGTTTCATTTTAATCCTATGAGTTTGTCCATTTGAACTTTGCACAAACACATACACAAATGCATATGCTTAGTATTTCAATGTTAGTGTGAATGATGTACTTTCAATAGCTGAAACAAAATTAAAAATAAATTCAGTATGGAACCAAGATATTTAAAATTTATTTTCTCATGGGAATGAGAAAAAATTATATTGAGTTAATATTTTAGTTTTGTGAACAGTAAGAAGAGCAAATTAAGTGAAATACTAGAGGCGGATGAGGGAATGGTAGTTGTGGTGCCTTTTGCACATGCATTACATGTCCCAGTAGACAGTGAGATGTGGGAAATCCAAGTTAGATTTCTCTCAAAATTTCAACAGTCAGAAACTATACATTTATTATGGCTCAGCAGAGGATTCTATTTTTTTATAATTTATTTTTAAGGTTATTTTCTCAGCTCATCTCGTTGAAAAGATTACTCTCTATAGGGAATGAGTTGAGATTTGGAGAGAAGAGAATGACCTGATAATGTGATGATTAAGACATTCATCTAAGATCCATGGCCAACAGGGCTTCTTGCAGTTAATTTGTCAAAAGTAGAGTTAGTATCTCGCCTCAGGGACTTCAGTAAACCATCAGGTTTTGAGGAGAGTTGGGTTCAGATCTCAGTCAGCAGTTGCCAGTGTCCTTTAGAAGTGCTCATGATGCTTAGCACATCAGAGATGTGCTAAGAGATGAAAGATACTAGTGTTGTCACTGACTTTTTCCACTTAAAACTATTTTTTGAGTCTTTCAAGACAGTGTTTATTTATTTTTACTGTAAACTAACATATTTCTAATAAGAAACAGTCATCTAGCTCTGTTACCTATGCAAATATTCTTACTTTTCAGAAAGACTTATCTTCCTGAGGTGTGTGTAAATCCAATTTTATTTCATGGTTTTGCTTGTTTATTTACAATATATTGAACTCCACTGATTTTTACCTTTGATTGAACTTAAGTCAATTCTTTCTTCTAAAAGGGAAATGGAACAGTAAAGATAATTTCCCTAGCTTGAAAAGTCTTTAATGTATATTAGTGGAACTAAGATAACTACAGAATGAATAAGAATATTTAGTTAACTGTGGACATATATACCTAAGGATAAGCCCTGTCTTTTTAATTTTGTGAAGTAGAAGAAAAGTGACTCTTAATTAATTCTGTGCCCAAAATACCACAATAAAAACAAACACTATACACTTTGCTTAATGACGATATCTGGTACTTCCACAACAGAAAGGGTATGTAATGCTACCCTGCAAAATAGTTTTTGCTGAATATATGCTAGCAGAGACTTGTCCATTTTTCAGGGTGGGGTTACTGGCTAAAATCCTGATGGCTTATGATTTCTGCACAGTTGTTTTGAATCCTGCTACAAAGTGATCATGGAAACTCTTGTGAAACATCAGCTAAATTAAACTTTATACAAATGACATAAAATGGCTATTTGGCATTTAGAATGGACATCTTGAATGTGGAACAGTAGCAACAGATACTGCTGCTTCTTTGCACAAAATCATGATTCTTCACCACTCTAAGAGGATGGTGCAATATCCCTTAGTAAAAATGTGAACTTTCAAGAAATGTGTTGAGCCAATCTAAAGGTTAAAACTGCTACAAAAAGGAGAAGGCCTCATTCTTCTTTGATCCTTCTCCCTGTTCATGACCATAAAAAAAACTTATTTTATACTGATTGTCATGCTCATCAGATTTTTTCCTCAGTGACTGGGAGAAAACTAACTTGGGGTTTAGAAAGGGAATGTTTTTCTGCTGGGTTTGAGTTGAAACAGCTCACAGAAAAGGTCAAGGCATGGCATAAAGGCAAAGGTGAGATGTGCATTTTACTTAGCTGTTTATGAAATCACAGCCAAAGAAAACACCGCATTTGAGCAGATGCAGAGGTGCCCGTGTGTCCACAGTTACAGATAATGCATGTATGTTTTCATGAGATGTGATGCTTACAGTGTCAAATTCAACATTTTCCTTTTGTAAGGATACTTGTTCTGCTGCAGACACTAATCAAGAAAAAGTATTTTCCACCTTGAAGGTGTTTGCATTTTCATTCTTTAAAACAAAGTAGGTCTTTTGAAAACTCATGAATGACAATGGCAAAACTTTAAATTGATCCATAAGTATGATTCTGGTTTGAATGTGTATGACACATTTCCTTGGTCATCCTTCATTGTAAAGTTAAGAGAAAATTTTCTGGAGCAAGACGCCAGTTTTGTCTCAATGAATTGCCTTCCAGTGGTATCTCTTTCCTGCCATCAAATGTGGAAAATAGATGGAAATGCCAGCTTGTGTTGTTGGCACAGTGTTTGCCAGCAGGAAAGTTACCTGCCTTTCCCCTTAGCATATTATAATGAATAAGTCTTGAAATTCATGTAAAAAAAAACCTCCTAGAATTAACTTATGAAAACAACTTATGCTGTGACTGTATCAGCTGCTTTAAAATGTAAAATCACAGCCAATTTTAGGGAACAATGATGTGTATGTGTCTTCCCCTAAGTTAATTTGTCACATTTCTAAGTACAATTCTTCCATTCAATTTTAAGAAAGAACTAATTTTTTAAAACAAGAGAAAGTCTTGAACATCTGCTATGTTAGCTTGGGCAGAACCTCCTATCAACTTGCTCTCAGCTCTTCTTTCATTTATACTGTGTACAAACATAGAGTAGGATTGGAAAGCAAAAGTAATTCTTGCTCTATAAAGGAGCCTTAATTGTCCCATAACAGAAAGTAGCAGCTATGTATAATGTAAGCACATTGGTGGTATGGAATCTGTGCTGTCACTCTGGACAGTTGTGTTAAGTCAGTTCGAAAAGTGAATTTTCTGCACAAACAGATTTCACTTCCACAGTCCTTTTAAGTGTATTTGTTATGGTAATTATCATGAGTAAGAATAGTTGGTTACCTCTTTGCTATAGCAGTGCTGTATTTGAAGTATGACAAATACTAGTTCCCATTGAAGTTCTGTGACATAGAGTATAACAGTGTACAGTTTGCTGTGCCAATCAAAATGCTGGTCTGTGTGGCAGTGTCTTTTCTGTACCTGACTGAACCAAATCCTATACATGGTTTGACCACGTGTTTCTGCCTTCCAAATCATTTCTTCTGACAAGAATCCAGGGGGCTCTCTTGTCAGATGGTTGCATCATGGTGTCTCCTATCAAGTAAATTCTCTTGCAAAGTACAAAGCACTTGGCTTTAGGATTCTTCCTGTCTTAAAAATGCACATAGAAACTGAACTGCTTGAATGCTACCAGGACAGACTTTCTGTTTCTCATGTCAGTTTATGGCCAACTGCTCCCTGGGTGCAAGGAGCAAGGGGAAGCGTGCCAGCCCTTTGTGAGGCACAAGGGAGAATCTTTTAAAAAACAGTGAATTAAAAGAATGCAGGGAGGCACTGTATGAGAGTAGGAACATGAATCCAGTGCAGTTTAGAGTGTACCTGTTCTAGTTTTGCAGCTGTCTTGTATTCAGGGGAACCAGAATCCTGTCATGGTTGCAGAGTATAAATCTGGGGTGTATCTGTTCACGCTTCTCAGGAACTTTGCTGGCCGGCAAGGATCATTCCTTCAACTTTCAATTGCCTGAGTTATCTGATCTTAGATGAATTTCAGCACTTGTTTATAGCATGCAGTAACTTCTTGCCAGCAGCTAGCTTAGTGTTTCAGATTTTGAAGTGTGCTCTGTGCTGCTCTGGTTGGGAGGCGTAAGGTTTGCAGAGCGTGGTCTCAAGTTGTGCAGTTTATCTCTACAGGTGAGCATTACACTGCTTTGTTATTTTACATTTAATGTAGGCACGAATCTGCTTGTCAGGCGTATGCAAAGGACTGTTCAAATTGGCAGTGCAATGGGAAGTTCTGTCCTTTCCATTGCTTAACTCTATAATGGGCAAATGATGAATTGGAGGGCTGTAATTCACTCCCTGCTACTGACTTGCACCATTTCATGCTGATTACACATGTACATTGCTCTCAGCTGTGTTTTCAGTTAAGCAAATATCTTATTTCTACCACAGCTGACACACAGCACTTGCAAAGTGCTGTGGTTCTTGGTGAATTTTGCTTACCAGGTAGGTGGCTTGTTCGGTCGGTCTGTCTCTCTCAACTATTTTAATAAGGCTGAAAAATCTGAGATTTTTTGAGTGTTGTATTTTGTATAGAGCACAGGTGGAAAATGGGATCTTTGGAGCTTTTTTTTTCCCTCCACTTGACTAAAATCTTACTTATGGTTTCTCAATCAGTGTATGGCATGATTGGATTGTTGCTTCTGTTTTGTGGAGTGCTTAATATTCTGGAATTTTCTGTGCTTGCAGCTGACAGCCTAGAATAGTGTAGTGTCCTCTTGCTAAACTATTTTCTCTCACGTTAAATTTTATAAGCAGCTTTATAAGAAATGTATTTCCAAGACAACAAAATGTGAGATTTACAGCATGGGTTTTGGTTTCATTTGGAATATTGAAGTACTTTATTAAATATTTTTAAAGTATCAGTTTTAAAAATAAATTGTATTTGGAAATAATTTGCTGTTCATTGATCTGTCTGGTACGTGCATATTGTAGCTTCTGTATGACTCATGTAATTATTCTACTCTAAAATAGCTTTTTTTATTTTTAAAGTTAAAAGTTGAGTTTCAGAAAAAAGAACTTTGAGATATTAAGTTATAATTATAGTACGTTTTAAAATTAAAAACAAGTATCTTGTTTATAAATAAAATGCCCTAGATTATGTTCTATTTCTGGTTTGTATTTCAGTTCTTTAAGATCCTCCTAAAGCTGCTACAGTCCAAATTACCATTTTGCCTGTCTTATATTATCTCTTTTGCTTTAAAACCAAAAACATAAATGTGTATTTTCTTTTCTTACAATTGCATATTTATTCTGGCTGAATTCAGGTTGCATCATACCACTGAAATACACTATAATTTCTCTGTAACAAAATGGGTCACATTCTTAATGAGCTGTTCACTGTGAGCATCTGCTTGAAGATGAAAATAATTGCTTCCAGATGTTACCATTTCAAGAGGGGACATTTACTTTAAACGGCACTTTCTTTCAAAGCAAAAGTTAGACTCTCTAGATGCAAGAGAAATTGTCAGCTGTTTTAAATCAGTGTAGCTCCATTGAAAACAAACTAGGGATAGTTAGCTATTTTGTCTATTTTAAGGCAAGAGTTTCATGCCAGTTTACACTAGCTGTGGATCTGATTCTTCAGCTTCAGAGCAAACTGTAAAATTTTGAGTTGATTAAAAAAAATAATTCAGCTGCTTTCCTTATACCAATTAGCACCTTAGTGTTCACATTGAGCTACTGAACTCAGAATGAGAGGAGTGAGGTATTACTTTCCATTGCGCAACTAAATGCAATTTGGGACTCTATAGAAAAATTTAGGAGTAATGCCAGATGATGCACTCAAAGGATAGATCTTTTGTTAAAAGTCTCTAGAGGGATGCCATGTCTCCTTGCCTTATTAAGAAATCTTCCTGTCGTGTCATGGAACATCATGCCAGTGGCAAAAAAAAATTCTAAATGTTTTGGCTCAACAGTGAATAGAGTCTGTCCATGGGGCCAAAGACACCTCATCCAGGCAGACCTTTTCATTTTCAATGGCTTTACTCCATATCAAAGTTCTCATTTATAGCTATGTCTTAAACTGCAAAAGTCTATTGTGTTAACAGCTGTACAAAATCTGTTCCAGCCTGGACTGGAATGTGCCTCTGGAACTTGTGCAAATTAGTATTTTTCTGGAAGACAGAGGAATTATTTGTAATTGTAATTTGTAATCACCTTTGTAGAAAGGTGACTGGGATTTCATTAGGTGACTGCCTCACTGAGTTTCTCAAGAAGAAAAAGTCAGTGCACTATCTTTTCCTGATTAATGCATGGAATCGTAGAATCGTTTGAGTTGGAAGGGACCTTAAATATCATCGAGTTTTATTTCATTCTGAGAAAAAAAAACAACCAACAAACCATGAGGCTACATTTCTGTTTATTTTCCCATCCGTACACAAATACCATTGTCAATGTCAGCAGGAATGGGCATGGCACTGGGAATAGTGGGTGGCTTAGATAATTAGTGTTGCAATGCAGATGCAAGTTTAGTACTATTTTTAATTTGGCCAGCGTTCCCCACCAGACTCAAGCAATTTACATGTAGACCAGATTTGGGTACCAAGTAAACTTAAACTTTATGATTTTTAAAAAAACCCTTGTGGCTTCCTTGGCTCCAAGCCAGAATCTACAACATACTGTACAGCTGGTGGAAGAGACGAGAAAAGGGTGATGTATAGGGCAGTTTCTTGATCATTCAGTAAAATCAACATAAATCCAGAATAACTATGCCAACTTCAGTTAAGTCACTTCCATGTAATTCAAAGCAGAATCTGCTGTGATTCCTTGGTGCATTTCACATGATCAAAACACAATTCTGAGTTGTGAGTTACAATAAGTTTTTTTAACCACTTAGAAACCTATGGGGTTTTGCAAAAATTAAGTAGGCACTTGGAAAGTTAGGAATTATTAGTGAGGTTTAAACTCCTAAAGGATTTTTTTTTGTCTTTGAAAATGGAGGCCAACAGAAGCATTTCCTGTAGATAATACACTCTACTAAATTTTGGAAGATTTTTTTCCTTTGGCTTTCTTGAAAACTGCAAGATGCAGCGAAGGTGTGAATATTGAATATTTTCCAACCACAGTGATACCACTCTGTCCAAAGCATGCCTTTCTCCACAATCTGAAGAACAAACCCAGGGCACAGAAGCTAAAGTCATGGCCAACTGTTTCTTGTTTAGACGTTGCCTTTTAGCTTGCAGTCAGGGCATCCCAATTTTCATTCAGTGCTATTCAAAAGTTCACAAATACTACACAGTGTAGACTTTTAAGTAGTCTTAGCGTGACTGCAGGAATGTGGCTTGTCTTTGGTGCTCTGTTTTGGTTAAGGTGCTCATTCTGTAATATATCCCTTATTGAATAACACATGATAAGAAGTTCTAAAATAGTTCATTGTAATACTAAAATGCAGCTTTGGCTAATGAGGATTTTAGGAGGTAGCCAACTGTTTAGTGATGTGTCGTGTGAAGGTCTCTATGGCATTGTGTTGGTTTGTGTCTGTTCAGCCTTAGTATTGTTTTCTGATTTCATGTCCTGCCCAGGGATTAACTCTGCCAAATGTTTTCTTGAAATAGGCAGGGGGACACAGTGGTTTATTGGTTAACACAGGGGAACATTTAGGTAAACATAGCTGCAGATCTTGAGAAACACACAGTTCAAACAGTGTACACACTGTGAAGAGAGGTAGAGAAATTTGCTTTCGTGTGAATTTGCCAATTGCTCCATTATTATTTGGTTTTAGTTACTTTTTCTGCCTGCAGTAAATGCTTACATGAATCTACCTTGCTGCTTTTTTTTTTTCTTGTGTTGTAAAGCAGTAGCAAGTATGACTTTTGAAGAAGAGAATCATTTTGCTTTCATATTCAAAGCGTTAAATACCGGGGTAGAGACTTTTCTGTGGGTCTGTCAGTAAATCATATAGCATTCTGACAGTGTTCAAATAAATAACTGGAGAAAACGTTCTGCATTGCTTTCAGGAGCTGCTAAGTCGAACATCACTAGAGACTCAGAAATTAGATCTAATGGCTGAAGTTTCAGACCTGAAGATTAAGCTGGTTGGTATGGAGAAGGAACAGAGTGAATATGAAGAGAAACAGAGCAAAGCTGAGGTGAGTTTCTTTTTTTTTTTCTGTCGTGTTTCCGTGGTATGCTTTCATACACCTGAGCTTTTGACCCAAAATCAGCACAGAGTAGCATTTTCTTAGAGCAATGTCCGTATCATTGATCCTGTGAACTCAGTGAGAAATATGGTTATGCATTTTTGGGATGTGGTTTCTTTTCCCCTCTCTCATTATACTTCAAAGGTTGCTGTTTGGCTTTAATCAAGGCACAAAGTCCCTTCCAGAAAAAAAGCTACATTACAATTGGCATCAATGTAACCCTTTCCTTTCCACAGGAGCTGGACTGGCACAGCCACATGGGGACAACCAGGGCTCTTCTATTTCCTCATTTCTGAGAGAAGAAGTCTTCTCTCTTCTGGCAGAGAAGACTGTCAGCTCAGTAGTATCGGGGTGTTACAAACACTTAGAGGGTCACCTTTGGTGATGTTAATGCATTCATGGTACTTGGGAGGGAAAAGCAAGGGGTGGGGCATTTTCCTCAAATGAGCCTTTCCCCTTGTGGTTACATAATTAATAGTGCAAAAAATGACATGCGTTTAGGGAAATTCTAACCTTTACTGTCCTTCAGATGTGGAGAGTTCTGGACATCAAAGAAACTTTGCTTTTTACCCTATTGGTTAAGAAAGAGAGTATGAAATGGGGAATTAGATGAAAACATTTATTTCATGGTAGTGAGCAGCAGGTGGGAGCTGGGAGGGAAAGTGATGACAGAAGATGATAATTCATATGAATTGCCATGTGTTTGCCCTACTCAGTGGTTCTGTGAGGGGACCCACTAGCAGGAGAGGGATTACCTGGCAAGGGAGGATTACTAGGTCCCAGATTTATACATGCTGACAGGAAAAAAGACTTTACATTCCACATTGAGTTAGGAGAATTTGAAATCCAGGCAGTGTTAGAAAACTGTTTGCTCTCTGTAATGTTGCCAGTAGAATATTTGATAACTACATATAAGTAATTTACCTGCAGTGACATCATATGTTTGGGGTGTGTTTGGTTTTTGACTTCTTTAGCCTCTGAAGTTTTCTTTAGAGATTAAAAGATATCTTAAAGAGAGCAATTTCTGGCAGAGGTTGCAAGCCAGAGAGGCACCAGCTGCTGTTTTTACCATCTGTGGCCTTCTCATGCTCTTTCACCCATAATTGTCAGTGTCTTGTGTACAGAAGGCGTAAGCAGTCTCGTACTACCTGAAGATCTAAACAGGTCTATGCGTTGCCTAATTGCTGCAGATGGCAGCCTGCTCCCAACAGCCATCTTCCCGAGAGGCCTTCAGCTTTTCCCATTACATGTGCAATAGTAGGAGAAGGCTGCTTAAATTATTGGAAGACACGCTTGGTTGGGTCCAAGACGTGGCTCCTGGAAATCAGCAATGCATTTGAGTGTGTTTGCATTGACAGTAGGTCTCAGCCTGTGATGAGGGTGAGGATATCATCTGTGAAATTTTTCTGCCACAGCAACAAGGTGTGCGTCCCCCTTGCATGGAAAAGTTGAGCTTTGTTGGCCTGGAAGCCTTTGTTGTATTGCTAAGTGATAGGAAACGTTCCTGCTGAAATGGAAAAGGATTCTAATCTGATGGAAAAGTTGAGAATCATTGTGTTAAGTATGCCCTGAATTATTAACTACCCCAAGATGTGATTACATTTCTGGCCTGTTGAAAGTTTCAAACCTTTGTATACAAACTGAGGAAAATTAATGTTGTTAATTAAACAGCTTTTTTTGTTTGCTCATTGAACAATTTCTAAAATTATTTCAGATTGTCCTGAATAAGCAGTAATCCAATTTGTCAAGGGGTTGCTTTCTGTCAAACTGGATGCTTATTTAAATTAAAATGCTTTAACCCTATTTCATCTCCTTTTACAGTAAATTTTACTGTAAATTTTTAATACCAACACAATTTCAAAGAATCAGAATGAAATTTATTAATAAATTTTCTTTATGCTTTTAGACTACAACTGATGCTTAAATTTGGTAATATCTTTGAGTGTCTTCCTGGACTCCTTGCCTCTACTGCCCAACTACATCTTTCTAGTCTAGTGGCATAAACCACTCTTGTGGATGCCAAGAGTCTACCTTTAGTTTGCCCTAGTTTATGCGTACAGAGTTGTGTTGTGGTAACCTAATTGCTTCAAGTAACACAGTTCTCCAACCCGACAGTGACTGAATGAAATTAATCTTGCTGTAATTGTATCTCTGAATGTCCTGGCTTCTACAACATGCTCTTACAATGTGTGGTACCGCAAATGAAATGGCATTTTGTATTTTTACATAAGGGGAACAAAGCCATGGGTGGCAGAGTTAGAGACTTTCTTATAGACTGTACTGTGCCAATTGCTGCTTTCAGGTTTGAGTTTAGGGTTGACAGGTGAGCAGAACAGTGATTTTATTGATTTGCTGTTCTAAGAAGTAATAGTCCTTGGTTTTCACCCTAGCGTGTGTGTTAGAAGCATCCAGTAGTTAAACTGTTTTAAACAGCCTGTTAATTATATTTCATAGCTGACCCTGCAATTTCTAAATATAATAAAGGGGTTTAAAATTTTTGAAATAAAATGTGACATTGCAGAATAATTCAGCTAAAAATTACTGGCTCTGTACTCTAATTTTGTGTCAGCTTATTTCACAGCAGCTGTTTCCAGTCACATAGAATTTATCTGAAGAATTACTTCACTGGTTGGGTTGGGGGGAAACAAAACAAACGAAGATATCCTTCTAAATATGAGCAAGTTTTAATGTGTCAGATTCCTTTCACTTTATCTTGTGCAGCTGTGGTTGAGTTTTGGTTTTAGTTAGCAGCAAAGAGCTTATCAAGCATCTCTGTCCTTCTCTCAAAGGTATTAATTTCACACTGCATGCCACTTGTCTCTGGCTCTTCCAAAGCACATGCTAAATTTAAAGTACCATTTATTTATATATATAACATAGGGTCCAAAAGAATAGCTGCTTGTAAATGGACAGTCTCACTCTTGGCTTTGTAATTTTAATCCCGTTTTTGTGAATAATGTTCTACTCTTGCTGCAGCGATGTTCTGAAGCACTCTGTAATCTCACCTGAGAGAGTTTCTGTAGCTTTTCTCTTACCTGAAAAGCCTTAGAAATTTTGGAAATGTGTTTTCTTATGGTAGCAAGGTAAGAGAGAACAGCATAATCAAGTGATTAATGGCAGTCCAGATGCCTGCTCTACTTGAACATAGAGAAAAGGGACCTTCTGTCACTATCAGAAGACTGCAAGAATAATTGTGAATTTCACCTTAACCATTTAACAGCCTTTCTTCTGTTGTACTTTTTCTTTTTGTGACTTCTCCTTTTTCATACTGAAGATCTGAAGTTTGCTCTAAGGTGTTGGGAAGTGGTTTTTGGCTCTTGTGTGGATATTTCTGAATTAAATATCTGGTTACTTGTAATTTCAAAGAAACTTGAGTCAGTGAGTTGCTGACTCCCACTGGGGAGTTTGGTGTGTTGTCTCACCTGAATCAAATTCAAGATATAGTATGTTAGTGTTAATGAATTTCCATGCTGTGAAAGAATCTCAAACACGAGAAGTGTTTTCTCCTTTGAAGCTAGAAACAATTGTAAAGGCATATATTGCAGCTGGAGTTCATCTGTTTCTCCTCCATAGACATCTTATCCCTCACTGGCATAAGGATTTCTGCCATTTCTGTAGTGTCAGGTTTGCCCTGAAGGAAGCCTCTGTGGATGCAGTGTTTCCCATTCCCATTTTTAATGCGAGGCAAAAGAGAAAAGAATTACAAGGCAGCAGCAGAAGTGTTTCTGAACTCTCCCACATTGCCACAACTGGAGCAGCTGTCAGTTTGTGCTCAAAAGTCTGTGCATCTTGTTTGAGCAGTTGTTCTTCAGAACATTGTACAAGTTAGCAGTGTTCTCTGTAAAAGGATAGCACAGACCAAAGCCTTGGTGCTTCCAAGAAAGCAAGGGAGATGGATGTGTGTCCTGGTGATTCCAGTCTCCAGCTGGTACTGCCCAGTGAGGCATCTAATTGTGGAGAGGATGGTAAAAGAAACAAAATCAAATCATGGCAGATGAAGGAATTGTGAATAGTATCTAAATTATAGAGATAGCTAGTCCTGTGTGTGTTCTGCTTTGCAGTGCAAGTGCACAAGAGGATGAGTTGGCAACGGGGACGGTCTCCTCACCACTGTCCTGCTGTATGGCTGCAAAGTGGCTAATGCAGCCACTGAGCACACAAAGGATATGGTTCCACCTCAGGGAGCTGATACTGAAGGACGCTGTCTTTTCTTACCCAGGCTAAACGTGTCACTCTATAAAAGACTAGATATTGCAGAGATGACATGCTGGGGCCCAGTACTTTTTCTAAATTTTTTGGTTGTTTACAGAACTAATCCTCGTTTACTTGCATAAAAGGTTTGTTGAATGAAAAGAGAATGAGCATCAGATGTTGTGAGCAGGATTGAGAATAATATGTATAAAGATGCAACTGCTTTTCTGAATTTTATATTAAGCACGGTGACCTAGGAAAATACTTAACTGATGTGAAACTCTTGCACCTGTCTGATACATACACTTTTGAAAGGGAGTCTCTGTGAATGTTTAAACTTGCCTGTGGATGTTGATACAGTTTGAGGTAGGTTGTGTTAGATACTTATCTGGTCAGAACAGCAGGTGTTCCCTAGCATTGAAATTATTGGTTCACCAGAGAGTTGAGATTACAGGAGGATTGTTGTGCATAATAATAAAGAAGATACTAAAAAAAAAAAATAATGCTATGTCATCTGTTGTTCTGTCCACTAAAAGCTTTTTTACTCCTTTGGGAGATGGATTCATCTCATCAAATTTATTCCAGTTGAGAAGACTGAGAAATCACAAAACATAATCATGTGGTTAGTGTACATGAAAATTAAAAGGACTCCAAACTTGTAATACCTAAGGAAATACCTAGCACTATTTACTACTGAGTTAGGAAATTTAAGTTAAATTTTATAGAGATTTTTATTACTTTGCTTTGGTTTGCTTGCTTTCTATAGCTGGCTTTTTGTGTGTGTAACACCTATACATCCAAATCCAAGAAGATGGCCAGCAAATCAGTGCACTTTACAGTGATTTCTTTTTCTGCTGTGGTATTCTTTGATTTCTCCTATATGTTGCTTAACTCTTTCTCCATGAAAAGATACTGAGTATCTAGCAAGCTAGGTAATGGAGTTATTTTTCTTACCCATGCTAGACCTGGAAGCAGAATTACTTTACTGGTAAACTCTGTGTATAAATAGTGAAAGAATAGGTTATGGCCCCAGTTGAGCACTATTTCTTCCTAGTGGATGATTTGGCTGTGTAAATGAATGTAATCAAGTCCCTTTCAGAGAAAGTGTGCCTCTGAGCCAGCATATTACAATATGTTGCAGTTTTTCCTGGTATCTGTCTTCATGTGACTGGGTAAGTTTCCAAATATGGGCGAAATTCTGATCTTCACATTAGGATCAGAATCATGAATTAGTCTGGAATATAGATTTTGTTCTTTTTAAACTGCAGCTTTGTGTAATATTCCAGATTTGTACTCATTCACATCTACTTCCTCAGAAGGGAAACATAATCTGTGTTGTTTGGGTGTTTTTTCTTTCAGTTTGCCTTTTGTGCTTTATGTAATTCTTTGTGCTGCAACTGTAGAAGTACCTTCTTTGCATCATTTTCTTTCTCACTTTTTTTTCCTTTTTTCTTTTTTTCCTTTCTTCCTATGTTTTCAGTCAGTAGTGAACCTGATCAGTGAGCTACAGGAGCAGATGTGTAGACTGCAGCTGGAAATTAACAATAGAATCCAAGAAAGAAAGTCTCAAGATAGGAAACCAGACTTGACACCTAATGATCCTCAATCTAGTCCAAGATCAGTGGTAGCAACTCTCAGCCAGAAGAATTGCTCTTGGTGTGATGTACGAGAAGTACACCTTAGCAGAAGCCTGTGTATTGCCTCTTCTCTTCCCTTGCAGAAACTAAATTTTGCTAACCAGAGCTATGTTGTGAATTATTGGCATTAATCTTCGTGGCTTTCATTAGCAAAGGTCATAAAAATTAACAAAAAATCCCCATCCCAGACACCCCGCCCCTGATTATTGGGACAAATTTGGTCACCATTGATGTCTGTCTACTAAAGCACAGGTATCTGTAAGGCCTAGTCACCTCTTTCAGATTTTTTTATGATTTTCATTTTACTTGTAGGTCTGTAGTGTTCATGTGGTGTGTATTGTTTTGGGGTTTTTTTTGGGGGGGGTTCTTTGTTTTGTTTTTTTTTCTTACTTGAGATTTGTCTGTTTGACATGGAGCATGCTAGCATGGTTTGGTAGTTTGTTAGTTTTCATCAGGATAATGTCACCATAGCTGTGCACGATGGTACACCCTAACCAGTGCTCTGAACACAGATTATTAATTCCTGAATATCTTAAAAGCTTAACACAGGTATAAAATACAGTTTAAGGTAAGACTGTCTGAAATGTATCCTTTTTTTTGGTAACGATACTGTTAAAGTGAATGAAAAGAGCCATCTGCTCTTACGTTTAAAATAGTGAATCCAACATGTTTTTGTTTATTCTCTGACATTAGCAGTTACCAGAAAAGCATTTTTGAATTTACGTTACATATCCTAGTTGTATTTGATCAAAACATGTCCAAACAAAGCTACTTTGCATAAACTGCTTAAATTTACTGAATGTGGAATGACGTTATGCCTGAAAAAGTCCATTTTAATATTTGCTTTTAAACTGATTTGTTTTAGTTGCAACATCACTTCAGTTGAAATTTGAATCCCCAGAACTCATTTTATAAATAATCTGCTTGTATTGTGAGGGAGGTTTTTACCAATTCTTCTCATAGGTTTATTTTACAAAAATAACTCATTTGGGTATGGTGTCTATTTTGCAAACAGTGCTATTTTTTTTCCTTATCTCGGCTCTGTTGAGAATTAATTAGTGAAGTATTAGACTACAGTACAAGCTGCATAGTGAAGAAATAATCTGAGAGTCTAATCTGGAAGTCATTCACAATAAACATAAATTTAATCCAACATATTAGTATGGTTACTTAATGTATATACTATACTGTATTCCAAAATTGGGTTATATTTCCTAATTTTTCCTTTTTTTCCTTTCCTTGGTTCATTTTAAGACATTTGGTTTCATGAGAGCACCATCAAGGATTTAATATTGTTATCATTCAAAGTAAACAATGGTTCTGTCAAGGAAAGGCAGAAAGGGATATTTAAGAGACAACTTTGTCAGAGGAACAGATGGAGAATGTCAGGAACCCTGGTGGGCTGCAGCTCTAGGCTCATTCAGCTGAAAGTTGCATATTTGTAGTCATATTTGATTGTATGAGTATAGTATTACATGCCTGGAACTTGCTGGATTCAATGCAGTCTGAGCGCTGTTTGTCTTGGTAAGTAGCTTAAACACCCATTTGGGGAGAGGATTGTTACTAACTAACTTTAACGAAAGTTAGTGGGTTTTTTAGCACTGCATTTTTCTGCTTTCAGAGATGGTGGTAAAACAACATAAGCACCAAAAAAAAAAACCCAACCAAAAACCCCAGCTCCCTGCAAAAAACCCAATAGTTAATCTTACATGAGATTGCAGTTGTGGATTTTTTGGCTCATTTTCATTGAGACACACCTGACTTTAGCATGCTCAGCTGTCTTCCTTAGTATGACTGAGATATTCCATCATAATTTCAGGTAGAGAGTTTGAGAAGAGTTTTCCTTATCTCTCAGTTCAAAATAGTTTTTGTCATTTTAGACTAAGACACAATTTTTAAAGTGGTGGTTCAATGTTCATGGTTCAGACTATGGCAAATGAATATATACCAGAATATATACTTTCAGCTGCTGTTCTTCCTTTGCAGGGTTTGCTACAGGAACTTAGACACCTCAAAATTAAAGTGGAAGAACTGGAAAATGAAAGAAATCAATACGAGTGGAAATTAAAAGCAACGAAAGTAAGCAGAGTACTTGGTATTTACTAATGGCAGACTTATTTCACCTCCACTTTTCATTGATATTTACTTTCCTTACAGTTGCTTTGTGTTAGGGCCTACTATATATAAACTCAAGGTTTCTTCAACCATCTTTGGGATAAGTACCCTGCTGAGGTACACTTTTGTGCTGTAATCACATCTCCTTTCATTTGTATAGTACTATAATCCCTGCTCATAAGAATGACTGTCTTTTTTGAGTTGTCGTTGGATCTTAGAAAAACATTTCAAATTATTAATCTGAGTTTTTCTTTTTCTTCATAGCTTGATCCACAAATGACAGCTCGCTATTATTTGTATTAGCATTTCTTTCTTTTGTGAATTCTTAGATGAATATTGAAATTTTGCTATCATGTCTTTTTTCCTATTAAGATAATAACTCTTGTGTCCATGAAAACATTTTTCTCTGACGTGGTGGAAATTAAGAGTCTTTGGGAAAATACTTTCTTGAGCAGTGTGTGGCCAGCCGCCAGGACAGATAAAGATGATGGAAAGTGTAGGAGTAGAAAAAAAGAGTCATAAAACCCATTGACTGGGAGAAGATTCAGGACTAGAATGGAAAAAATGTACAGGGAAAGAGAGAGGATGAAGAAAAACAATTGTAAAGATGAGAGGAATGGGGAATTAAAGGAAAAGAAAGCATTTAAAAGAGCTATGAGATCAAATAGACCAGGGGACGCAAATCCAAATCTGGCATTAAGAGGTCTGCAGCTTTTGTCTTCCTGTTGTTCCAGCTTCTTAGATGAGAAATTGGAATATTTCCATAACTGGATATAAAAAGAATATTAGTCACTGGGAAGTGTAGGAGCCCTTCAGAGATGCAACAAGGCGGATTCCTCTGTTTCACACAGAATTGCAGGCAGAGTGGTGACCTTTTGCTGCCATCCAGCTGCTTGCTTCCTGGTGAAAATAAGTTTGTATAGTAGAGTAAATCTACTGTTTGGGTAATGTTATTTTGTGTTTCATATTATTTTCCTGTCACATTTTTTGTTGTTTCTTTTTTTTCTTTAACTGCAAGGAGGTTTAGTATGCTTTTGCTGGGGAAATGCAGAATATTAGATATAATAAATGCTTTAAGGCTGCTGAAGAAAACCTTAATGAAGCTGCCAAGGAAAGTATGCTGTTGGCAGTTTTTCTCTGGCATAAATAGGAAAAAAGAGATGAGAATCGCTGTATTTCAAGCTGGACAATCACAGAATACTTTTCCCTCTGTATTGTTGAAGCCTTTGGAGTGTGATATTCTATCCCAATCTAGAAGCAGCACAAATTGCAGTAAATGTAAATGAACCAGTGATGTGTGGGTGCATATATGTGGTGTTTTCTAAACCGTGCTTTGCTTTTATTTGTGGTAGTATCTGATGTGACAGAGAACAGTTTTGTAATGCTGCTGAGAAGAGGATGCAGCATTAATATATTTTCAGTTATGTTAACATGTAGTAACTAGGATTAAAAAAAAAAATCCCAAACAGTATCTTTTTGAAAATGCTTTATTATCTTTTAGTGGTCTTTATGCAAAACTCAGGATATGCCCTATGATAGTCATTAATATATGAACAACACTGTAGCATTAAGAGCTTTCCAGAGTTTCTTTACCTATGTGAGTCCTTGAAAATGTTAGTTTTTTGGAAGTCTTTTTTCTCCAAGAGAGAATTGTGTTGGAAAATGTGAACTTCTGAAAAAGGAGTAGGATAGTAACAGCATGAAATGTGTAAGGTTGCTATAGTGTTTATGAAATGGCCTGAATTGGGAACAGGACATCAATCAAAGTAAAGTATTGTACTTAGAAGTCTCCTAGTTCATAGGGAAGACTCACAGAGAATCGGTGATGATGTTATTCTGAATTTGTTGTGCTCTCTTTCAGGCTGAGATAGCCCAGCTTCAAGAGCAATTAGCTCTCAAAGATGCAGAAATAGAACGCTTACAAAGTCAGCTGTCTAGGACCTCATCACATAGTGAAGTGGCAGAAAGAGGTAAGAGGAGGGAAATTAAAATTAAAAATCCAAACCTCTACTGTAATTTCACTTTGGTAGCAGCTTGGGTCAGTGTTTCAATACAAGAAGATACAAGGATGGACTTACAGAATTTATTTTGGGAGGGAAAATGGTGCAAATTTATTTTGTCTTCTGGTAGAGGCCTTTAATGTGTGAAATTCTGTCCCAATCCAGAGGCAGCACAAATGGCAATAAGTATCCTAAGGGCAATGAAACTTTTTCTGCTGGAATTTAGCTTATAATTTGCAAGAGTCAATGTAGTATAGTAGGAACGTATCTTTTTTGTGTATACTTTCAAAATTTCTGTGTAAAATCTTTACAGTTTCCATTTTTAAGGGAATAAAAAGAAGTCACAGTAGTATCTAAGCATCATGTTTTAAATGTCCAAATTCTAAAACGCAGTCATAGGTTCATGCCTTTACTTTCTTCAGGATTATATCTCACTTAGGCTCCCTCTCCTGTGTAAAGGTGGGACCAGATGGTCTTTCAAAGTCCATCAAAGTCCAAGTTCTTCAATTTTATGATAGTGCAGGTTTCTTTTTTGAAAATGGCAAATAAACCAGTTTGTTTAGGTTTTGGTCTCCACCAGTCGTGTCACAGTTCTATGAAATATTGACTCCCTGGAGCTTCTGTCAATTGCTGGGCTGTGAACAACGTGATAGTAGTGACCATTTTCTTCTATAATACTGACACTTATCCATGCAGGAAAGTTTGTGTGTAGTTGACAGCAGTGTATCAGCTCCCTTTGTGGGCGTTAACTAACGCTTCCAAAGAGTGCCCCGGTTGAGATATGACTTTTCAGGTGCTGTGCTACCTCTTTCTTGGGGCTGACCAAAAATTTCCTGACAGGAATTAATGCAGATGTTTCTTGTCTAGAAGATTCTGTATTTTGACTGTTGTTTATTCCAGATGAGTGATTTAACATATACTTGGTGCTGATTTCACTCAGCTGCAGAGCTTGTGCATGTAGAGAACCGCATGTCTAACTAGAAAAAAAAGTTACAGCAGTGTTTTGTAGAGGAACTCTTTTACTAATAGTATGTTGTATTTTCCATGAGGTTTCCCAATAATTTCTGATATTTTAAGGGAAAGCTAGTGGTACAATAATACATAAGACCTCAACAACTTTCAATTTCTAGTAGTGTGTCTGTTCCTGCTCATGCTGAAGATGGGTGAAACTGTCCTTGATTCCAGTAGAAGAATCAAACCCTGTAAAGATTCTTTAGTCTACGTTTAAGTAAACCATTTAGACTATTTTTGAACGGAACCAGTATGCAGGAGTAGCAATTCTTCTGCAAAAAAAACTTATTTATCAGATTTTTAGACAATCTTCTCAAATAAAGTTGGAAAATAATGTCAATGCACTTGTAGTATGCTAGAATGCATATTCTAATTAAGTTGCAAAATTTATCTAATATGTGCTTTTTCTACATACTTTATTTGACTCTCACCTTTTACCATCGTAGAGGAAGTTTATAGGAGAAGGCTAAAAGAAAAACGTAAGCCTTGCAATTCACTTTTGGCTTTATCTCACTGTTCCTTTCACACAAATTATAACTCAAATGCGTTCTGCAGGAATAATTCAATGTTTGTTTAGATTTGGCTGTGTAATTGTAATATACATGGGCCATTGCTTTCAATTGCTTGCAGCAAGCAGACAGCTAATTGCCCTGTTTAGTAAGATTTCACTTCAGAAAAAAAATAAATCAGAGGTTCACAAATCAGACAGTTGGACTTCAAAAGGATATTGTCAAGGTTAACAGAGCCAAAAGTTAACATTTACCTATTTTGTGCATTATCTAAATGCATATAATATCTGGAAAGATGGCTTTAATTGAAAGCCTCCTTCCTTGGAGAGGAAGGATTTAAGCCTTTTTTTTTTTTTTTAAATCAGTGCACTAAATTTAAAATAAAAGTCTGAATAAAAACGTTTCCATACTTGATGTTGCGATAATTATTGTAAGTAAAGCTTGCTTTAATGTGCTTATGAATACCTTGACACCACTTCTTTTGAAGCCTAATATTTATAAAAATAAATTAGTAGGACTGTGATTTTTAATGGCTTTTTAAAAATCTTCCAGTTGCTTGCCCACTGCCTGCTGGCTTTAGTTTTTGATTTGGCTGTGTCTGTGCATGTCTGGTGTTAATAAGTGTTCTCTTTTGCAAGAGGAATGTTGCAAAGTTCATTTACATGTTTTAAAACTTAATCATTACAAGGTGTGTGTTTTTTTAGAATCACTACAAGAAAGCCTATTATATTTTTTGCCAGTAATCTGGGTATGATATCATAGGTTCAACATTTCATTGTAAAACTTTTTTTTTTTAAGATGCTCTTTAACAGTCTTGATTTTCTTTCTTCTCTCTCACTTCATGCCGGCCACATCTGGTATTTATAGTCTTTTGTGAAAGAAGCGGGTCTGTTTTAATGTCAAAGCATGAATTCCTTGAATGGCATTTACAGTAGATAAACTATTTCAGGTTCTGTCTCCATCATCTAGACTTCAGTTATTATAGGCTGGTACCAGAGGACTTGCTAGGAATGTGTAAAGAAGAACTGAAAGATTTGGTTCAAAAAAGTTAGGATGATGTGATTAACAACCTCATAAATTTTCAGAGAGTGTGTTTTAATTGATTTTGATGGCTATATATTCCAGAATAACTTCTATCTTTTAACACTAAATTGTATGTGAGGCAATTATGGATTATCTCTTGATGTAGATTTTAAGTCAGTTATTCTGAAACATTTAAAAGAGAAAAAAAGTGACACATTTTCCTCATGTCAAACTAGTTTTTGTTCTTTTTTATTTCCAAGTTTCATGAACAGCTCATCTTTGAGCTGCTTCTCATAAGCTGGCGAATATTTTTCACAGATGGAATATAATTAATTTTCAATCATACTTAAAATTATTTCTTTAAATGTATATAGGGAACACACTCTCATCTTTTGCAAAATCATCTTCAAAAAAAATTTTTTATTACTTGAGTTTTAGAGTATAAAATAATATTATGAATCCCTTTATAAGCAAAACCATCATGCTTGTGTTGTGCAAGGCTTTAATAGTTCAGCTTTTGAAAACCTTGAAGTTAAATGTAATTTAACAGTGAATTTGCCACGCCACTGACATGGTTTTGCTTACTCATAAGAACACAAGGACAGTATCGCAAAACAAATGTTGTTTATACTAAATATAGCAAGTGTATTTTCCTTATAACATTTTTAAAATATTTCTAGATCAGGAAGTTCAACGGTTGAAGATAGGAATGGAATCATTATTGGCTGCAAATGAAGAAAAGGTGAGAAAATAACCCTTGTTCTACATAATAAGAATGAAATGATGGTTTTGGTTCTCTGTGATGATCTGAATGACTCTCTTTCTGTAAGCATGGTATTGCCCTTATTTTTTAATTTTCCCATGAGATTGTGACAGAATGTTGATTTTTAAAGGGAAATTGTGGCTCGCCTTGCTAACCTGGCTGCAGAATTTGGGAGGCTCATTAAATTCCAGAGGGGACTAGAAAGCCAAGACTTTTGCATTTGAATGGAACACAAAATACAGTTGCTTATGTCCTAATATTTGGATACATTCACAGGGAAAGGAGGGTTATTTTCTTGGAAACTGTAGTCTTTAGTGGACTGATGGTTGACCCATAGCTTCTTACGTGTTTAATGTAGAGCTGTTACCTTCAATAGAATTGCAAAATAACATGTTCTTCTGAGGAAAAATAGCTTTAAATAGCTTTTGGGATATCTCTAAATATTCCTTATGTTAATTAGGACAGAAAACGCTCAACTAAATTGCTGGAAAGTGGTGTTCATATTTCTTTTTCAAAAAACTGGGTATGTTAGTCGCAGTTCTTTGCTATGAAGAAGAACTTTTCACTTCTATCCACATTTGGAATAACTGGACCTCTTTTGCCCTGTGTATCCCTGCTGAGGTGTGAAAGGAGAATCAGCAGCATCTACCATTCTGTAACGTGGTAAAGGTCTGGGGTACGTGCAGTTACTCCTACATGTAATGACTATAATGTAGCATCTGTGTACTGGAGCAGATTTCAATTGAAATATCTCTGACACTGACCTCACTATGGCAGTGCAGCAGCTCAGTATCAACTGATCACTTAAATACTTGCCAACCTCCCTGGAAGTTTGTTTGTTGGCTTTTTGGTTTTGTTTTGTTTTGTTTTCCAGTGCCCACTTCTCTGCTTCTAAGACTTTTTTGACACCTGCTTGTGAAAAGTAGTTCTTTATTACTTGCTTGGCTTTGCGTTCAGTGCTCTGTAGTCACAGCGCTGGGCAAGATTATTGCACGGGAAAGGTTTAGAATTGAGGTCAAAGAAACAAAACAAACTGTAAGACTGCAGGTTGCCAGACTGCACTCTTAGTGACGGATCCAATAAAGTGTTATTACTAACCATTGCTATGCTATGTCTGTGCAAAAGGCAAGTGCACTCCCTGAATGCCTGAATCAAGATGCTTTCTGTACATCATAAGAAAGCGTTAGGCGTTGGAGACACTGTGGAGTGGGATAATGCTTGAGACATTCATGAGACCACATTGCTTTGGTTCTCTACAGGTTTGACTGCCTAAATTCAAAAAGGTGTGTTCAAAAGTGGAGTAAGTGTAGATGTGGGAATGCAGAATTTATCCATAAGAGAGGATTAAAGAACATGACTAGATTGTTAAACTAGACAAAACATAAACATGATTTACTTTATGATTACAGGTACCATGCTAACAAAAAACAAACGCTGCCCACTTCAGGCAATTGAGGTTCAAGGGAAGAATATTCTCTTAACTCTTAGAAGTGAAAACAGAGTTCCAAATTATGCTTCTTTAAATAACTAATTTACTAGTAATGTCAAACTCTTCTCATTTCCTTCTATACATAATTTTACACTGTCCAGCAGATATTATGTATGATGGCAGGTAAAAGTCAAGGATTCTATGAATATTCTTTGCAAGGTATGTGAGTAGTACCTGATCCTTTTTTTTAGCAAAAAGACCAGGCCAAAGTCACAGAAATTAATGTGTAATACACTGTTTCTACAGGTTAAAAATGTATAATTTAAAATATCATTTCATTTAATGCTTTTCACAGGACCGTCGAATAGAGGAGTTAACGCTATTGCTCAGCCAGTACAGGAGAGTCAAAGAGATACTGATTGCAGCTCATGGTAAAATGTCTTGTGAATAATTTCCTGATATCAGGTCCTTTAAAAACTGCTAATTTTTTTGCCCTTTTAAATATATGTATATAGTAGTACATATTTCATTATGCATATATTTGTATCATGTTGGGGTGCTATGAGAGTAAGTATGAACTCTTTCAGATAGAGAGTGAGCCACTGTATGTCTTGGGGGGCTTGTGTGTTATTGCCTGTAGTTTGTGGAGATTTCCTTTTTGTTTCCTGGGCTGTAGGCAGTACAAAAAATAGGGTCAAATCTGTGTGGAGAGTTAGTTCCATTACTATTCAGCAAGACTTCTGTGACTGAATCTTATCCTTGACTCCCTAAGCCATAACCTAAAATTTGTCCTACATCAGTTAATAGTAAATCCCTCCCTGGAGCCTAGTTTTGGTGTTGTACATTGTTTTAGATGGTGTCATTAAGAATTCTGATTGATGAGGAAGGATGAGGGATGAGATTACTGCCCCAGTGGTGCAGCTTTGTGAACTGCTCATCAGCAGGGTCTGAAGCACTGCAGTTTACCTCTTTATATGCCAGGGCAATCTGAAATCTGCAGCTGCTTCCTGTACACGGCAACGGGGCAGGAGCTTTGGCTGCTGAACTCCTACGTCCACGTAGCCATGGCTGGGTGGACAGCTGGGGCCATGGCTTTATTAGCACCTTCATGCAGCCCAGTTCCTCCTTGCTGAATCCTGTAAGTCTCTTCCCCAGTGCAGGTCTATGACATACATCCTTCATGGACAAAGCATCATTCTTCCTTTTTCACTGCTGCTGGTGCCATCCCCTCCATTGTACGTGGGCTGTAGAGGCCAGGCCAAAAGGAAATATAGCAAGAAGGGTGAAAAGGAGACACCAAACAGCAGGATGCTCGTGCAGACATAGAATTTGTCGACACAGAGGCAACTAGGAAAGTTCATTCAGATTAGCTGAAGGCATGAACTTACAGTATTCTTACTAAATTGCATTATATCCCTCTCAAGAATCTATTATCCAAAATGAAAATGACATTCAGTTTGATTTAAATTAATTCATCTGTAGGAGATGAATAAAGTATACAGATAGGTGGTGTTTGTATGGTGTTTCCTGTGACCATTATGGTATGAGTACCTGGTGTTCATGGTGTAAAATGATATCAGGAGACCTTAGTGGATAATGAATACTTAAATAAGTACATCCTATATTCAGCTTTCCTACACCACAGTTCAGTATGGGAATAGCAGTAGTGATCAGCTGCCAGCCAGCCAGCTAGCATTGGTGACACAACATTTTCCTTTTATGTTATGTTTTTTATGCAGAATTCATGAAATGGAAGCTGATTTCAGGTGCAATTTGGTATTCTGAGGAGGACTTTTTTTCTTTTTTACTAAAAGAGTTGCAATAAAGATAATAAATTCTCTTGCCCTTCCCTTCCAATAGGAAAAATCCTGACAGCTGGCCAGGCAAGTTCTGGTTTGGAGGCAACAACTGAAAAGCAATGGTTGCTTTGGTGCACACAATGTTCTATATTTAACTACAAAATCTGGGGAAAAATCTTTGTCCCCATTATCGGTGATGCTGCAGGAAGTGGAGTGGGTTTTAGGAGAATCTTATTTTAAGTTGCCACCTTAGTTCTCAGTTCTACCTATAGTCTGGGAAACCAGAACTTCTGAAAGGACAGTTTTGTTCAACATAACATCATCACATTAACAAACACGGTGTTTTCAGGTCTTGTACGGCAGAACGGAAACTTGTATTTAACACACAAGAATAGCGAACAAGAGTCAGGTAAATCTCTCTCTGAACGTTCATTTCAAAAATAAAAAAAAAGTTCTCTCACTTGAAAGTGTTCTATAATGAAATCTAAAGGTGTGATTGTAGTTTTTGGAGGCATATTTGGCCCTGTAGTTAACTCCCAAGATAGCTGAACTGCTGGCACCCTGAGAGTGGGTGCTCTCAACAGTAGGTGCCCCCACAGTTCCGCTCTCCTTGGCCACTTCCTTGGACCATATTTGAATGCACCATGTCCCCGTGGGACATGGCTTTTGGAGGACACTTCTGTGCATGAACAAGGAGCATGCTCTGGATTATTGAGTTGGTACTGCAGGGAGTGTGATGGTGCTAATGTACGCCAGTATATACTTTGTCACAATGTAAATTTACACTTCAGTACAGTGTAAATAAAAAAAACCCACCATCAACCAGTGATGCTCAGCATAATAAAGAAACCCAAAAGCTGTGTGAGAACTAGAGCCTATACTGAGATTGTCCATGCGAGGTGTGTACTGTGATGGCTACAAGTTTATCAAAGCCTTATGAGCTTGTTACCTCATGTCTGTTTGTGGGAGTCTCATGTTTAGGTTGCCAAGAAAGATCTTGACGCTTATTTATTTATTTTTTTTTATTTCTAGAGGTGGATTTTAAAGGTTCCCTTTGAAGTGTAATTCCTGCTTATAAGCTTTTGGTAGAATCAATGGGTTGAAATCTCTGATAACTGTTTCAAATAGTTACTTGAGAAAAACACAATTTATTGTAAACATTTCTTATTTTGGGTTAAGGCAAGCTACAAAACATGTCGACAAAAGATGACGGACTCTTCACTGTAGGTAGCACGTACATTTAAAAACCAAACTCTGTTTTGGATTAAAGTAGGGCAGCTGCTTGAAACAGCCACTGACAGATGGGTAAAATGTAAAGGAGCTTGGCCTGAACTTGACTATAGGTAGCTCTTTTGGTTTTAGGAATTTTTGCTAACTGAAGGGGTGTGTACCGGGAACAGCAGCATAAGATTCATATCCTGAAGGGCCAATGGTCAGTGTCAGGTTTGTCTTGGAGGCTGAACGGCTCAATAATGAACGGCTGATAACCAAGCTCATGACCAATGAGTTTTCAATGATCTCTCTTCAGTAGTGTCAAGGCTTAACCATAAGATTTGGTGGGTTTTCATAAATGCCTAGAGCTGCTGCACCTCTATCACATAAATTAGGAATTACTAATGAGCTTAAAGGTCGGTTTAAATTTCTCCATCATGGCATAGAAGCCCTTCCATATCCTGTCTGCAGCCCTATGTGTAGGAGATGTCCAGAAAAAGTTCTTATCCAAAATACTCCAGAAGCTTGCCGCACATTAAATATTCACACCCTGATTTAGTATTACAGCTTTGATAATTTAGGAACAAAAATCGTACTAAATAATGAATTTGGAGTATTTAAGTATTTGTTTAGATCTGGGCTATCCAGAGAAACCTGGAGCATGTTCATTCTTGAACTCAGGATTGGGCACTGCGTTACGATGTAGATGATGTCAAACATGGATACTACCTATAAAGTGATACTCTGAGTAAGAGAACAGTACCACCTTGAACTTGCCTCAGAATGTCAAACTATGAATTAAGGGTTGTTCAGAACCTGCCTCAAAAAGCAGCTCAGCTCCATCACAAGAGCACAGCATAGAACTAGAACTGGTGAATCTGTTGCTCTAATCTATATCTGCTGCTTTGGGCTATATCAGAGCCCAAAGGAGGGGTGGGGAGGGGAGAGGCTGGTAAAGCGCATGCATCAGATGGAGACTGAAGTATTACACTGGCTGATATGGTCCTAATTAGGTGGATTTTTAGCCTGTTTCTCTCCCTTTCTACTTCTAATCTTTAATGCTTTCAGGCTCTTCCATCTCTGGTGGCAGCGAAGAGGAACTTGAGACAACTTTAAGGAAGTGGAATATTCCAAATAATCCTCAAGGAGAAATATTTAAAACAGAGGTACTTATTAAAGATATTTTAGAAGTAAGTTCTGCTGTATATATGATTTGTTTGTAGCATTGGTTTCTCTGTAGGAGCTAAAGTAATGTAGATGAGGGTTTGGCCCTGGCTGAATTTTTGTGCCTCATGGTCTGGGCACTACAGATTCAAAATCAGACACTAGAGTTACGGGCTTGAAACTTTTTTATGTTTTACCTAGGCCTCTTCAGGAGAATTGTCACCACCTGTGCTCTCTCCAGTGCTACACAAACCTATGGAAATCAGGCAAGACCTTTGTTGTTTTTCATGTGGATTGCCCCAAGTCTTTATTATTTGATCTGGTTAACTGTTAGCTTCATCTTGACTTGGCTTTGCAAGAACTTTTGGATAGTTGTGAGCGCAGTGTTTGCCACGGGAGTTTGCAATACGTAGTTGTATAAGGTTTAAAATACAGGAATAAATTTGCACTTTTATATATCAGAAGACATACGTACTGTAGTACTTATAACAGTGTATTTTATTCCCATTTGAAGTGGAAGCATTCCAGTATCTTCAAGTAATTTAACCTCTCCACAAGAAGAATCTTTGGATATGGCAAATAGGTAAGAATGAGTAACTTCAACAGAAACTTTTTTTTTTTAATAATTCTGCCTTTTTCCATTTAAAAAGTCTTTTTGAAAGCCCTTAAAGGTGCACATTTTTTACAGAGTTATTACTGTCTGCTTTTGCTTGCTAAGAGTTTTTAAAAAGTTACCTATAGATAGAAGGTTTAAAACCTTTCCTGGTTCTTGCCTTTCACTGGTAATCAAAGGATGTCTTGCTGCTCTTTCTGAGCAACATCTCATTGCTGTTCCAAATGTTACGAGTTTTACACTAAAACTATAGCAAAAGAAATTAATCTTCTAATTCTGAATTATGTTATACACAGATATTATGTGATACATACAGTTGTCATATGATACTGTTGCAGCACAGGCAAACATACTATGTTGTATTAAAATTTGCTTTTTTGTCTGTTATTATTTTCAGGGTACCACAGAAAATAAAGTCAAGTAGTTTAGAAGACTTGCAGAGTGAAGCCCTGGAAAAGGTTGGTTTATGTGTTATCACGATTTCTGGCATTTAATATCATGAATAAAAGGTGAAGTTCAGGTATAAATAATCTTTTTGTTTCACATATAGTAACCCTAACCATCACTCACATTGTATCTGGGGAAAAAAAGCCCTAATGATAAAAGAGTTCAGCTTCTTTTTTTATGTCATTGCCAAGCTTAGAATAAACAAACTAGTTGACACACCCATATGTACACAGCCTCAAATTCAGCTTTTCAGGTGAAAGAGAACAACAATATTTAAGAGAAATACAATACATAATGTTAATGAGGGGGTCATTTTGTTGAACTGCACTATTATTTTGTTTATAGGTACATGTTTTGAAAACAATTTTGACTTGCAAATCACTAAAAATGTTGAGGCAGCAAATCCTGAAAGTAATTACATAGAGGGGCTGGTGTTTCCACATCAGATTCCTTTTTAAGTGTTTGCCTGTAAATATGAGTGTTGCTCCCTAACTTAGATTTCTGATATAAACAGCGTGCCTGATGGTGGTAGTGATGCTGCCTTAGTTAAAACAGCAGGAGCACTGGCACTAATTTAAAGACTTTATTCTATTCCAGAATAAAGACTTTCCAATTTACAAAATCTCATTACATTATGGCTTGTTTTGTCATTACGTACACTGAAGTTTTTCTGCACTTGTAATTATGCTTTGTGAGGCTGTTACTGACACTTTCTATACTCAAATTGGGCTTAATACTGGATTATGCACATCCGGTATTATGATTTAAAACTGATACTAGGAATATGATTGTTCTAGTTCTTCGAATTTTCTTAATTTTTTCTTAAGTCTCTGAAGATGACAGTGACTAAATAGAATGTTTGAAACTTGTGTTGCTCTCATTTAATTGTGGTATCAATTCACAACTAACATTTCATTCCATGTGGAATTATGACAGTGTGTTTTCTTTTCATATCTCTTATTTTTCTGTCTTAAGTTCAAAAACTTAATTTGTCTCTGTGATACGATGTGATATGGCTGTACCTACACAATTAGGCTGTAAATCTGCTCTATGTGTTAGATCAGAGTCCACAGAGGAACAAGAAACTACCAAGGATATGAGAGAATTGTCGCAAGCCAGACCCCTGTTCAGAAAGGCATTTAAATCGTATGCCCTAATTTAGGCATGAGGCTTCTTAGTGAAATAAATGAGGTCTCCCTATGCACATGAGTGAGTAGCTAAATATGAATTAGTTACAACCAAAACTAAAGCCAGGAAAATTTGTTTTGCTGACTCAGCATGACAAGACTTTGCTGCTTGCATTAAGTCCAAGAGACCTTTCACTAGCTGCACTGTTTACTGGAACTATTCTACTTTGCACAAAACTTGAATTCCAATTATGTCCAGCTATAATAATAGTAAAATAAACCACACTAGTGTCTCTGTCCTAGCCTTGCTGGTATTTTTATCGCTTCATTTCTATCACAGCTCTTTGCAGATGGATACACAGTATTTTGTCTCTTCTTTTGTTAAGTCAGTGATTTTCATATTGTTTAACTGCTAAACAGCTGGTGTATTCCCAGCTTAGAGTAAATCTAAAGGGACCCCCCCAGATACCTGAAAATAGAAAAGTTCCTTTGATCACAAGAACCTAAACAGGGCCTGAATTTTGTAGAGTGATTTGAATGCACACATTTAGCATTAGATACTTTATTGAAATGAAATGAAGAGATAACAGACCTTGTAATATACTGTCAATGCACAAAGTCACACCGCTGTAGTAATAAGATTAGAATTGATGTTCTGTGTACGTATGTTAATACTAACATTTGTCTGTTGCTTTTTTTCCATAAAACTTTGAAATTACCCTCCCTGCAACTCCATAGTGTGTAGATGGAAAACCAGTACAACCTGTTGTAGAACAAGAGGTATATTAACTGTAAACTCTCTTAAGCTTTTCTCTGTTGTGATTTGCTGTGATAGTATGGCTGTTTTCATTTTATATTCATTTTCTTTTTAAAATATTTGCATGGTTCAAGTACTGACAAACTATGAGAACAAGGGTAAAGATTTAAGAGGGAAAAAATATCTATAAAAAAGCTTTTAAGTGAGGTTAGAAGCTGAAGTCAGTCAAATTCAGAAAATATAGTGCTAATGTAATAAGCAATTTCTCGGTTCATATAATTTATGCCAAAACAGGAGCAGGGGTTGAGGAACTGAGGAGTCTGGGCCACAGTTACAGTATCACAAAGATCTCTCTAGGCCTTGAAATAAGAATAAATAAACCATCTCATTAAATATTTCATTATCATCCTATCACAGACAATGTTTTAAAGCAATTTTGTTAGAATGGGGTTGCTACATAGGAGCATACTCTGTTTCTGTATACTTAATATATTGTTTCGTGTATTTTTCCATACAAAATTTTCTTATATAACCTCATTTCTGGCACTGAAGCATTCACCGATACAAGTTTATTCCAAAACACACACTGAATGTACACCACTCACTAACGTCAGTTGGAGTTGCAGGTTCATCACTTCTCTGCAAAAGCCCCTTATTCCTATAGTTTTGACAGTTGGGGATACACATTTTTGACAAGAGTAATGGCTCCTTCATCTTTTCATTTGGATTCAGTATTGAAGAAGTTTCAACATGCTCTTCCCAAAACCGTAGAGAAGTACCTCTGTGAAAACACATACTTTTGCTGGAAAAGTATCTTTTTAGGCTCAAAACTATCTGATTTATGTGCAAGTTCTAATCTACCATTTACAAGGAGCAAGATCCCCAAGTAGTTCATCACTGAAAAATTGAATGCAGGGAAAATTAAGAGATACCCCCTTTTTAGCAAAGCCTCCGGAGCAGTTCCCTTTCCACACAATATGCTGAGACTCTGAGGAGCACCTCTTGGGAGCTCTGTTGCTGGAGGAAGGTCCTTCCAGCATAAGTCACTGACACTAGTGACACTGTGCATGTGTGCCTCAGCTACAGGCAAGCATACATTAGATTCTTACTTTAGCCTGACATGGGCAAAAATTGCAAAATCAGTAGCCATTCAGATCAGCCCTAAAAGAATCACAACTATATGTTTACCTTTTTCTTTTTTTTTTAAACCTTGCATTTGTAACATTATCTATACAAAGAGATCAAAATTCTTATAAAAGTTAAATTCTTATAAAAGTATCCTAACTCTATTGTTGATTCTTTTACTGTCATTAATGGTGATGGATCAAATATGTTTGACAAAATTTGAGTTCTATAAATACTTTTGGCTTAAATTCCAGTGAGATACAATTGTGAGGCAGAAACAGAGTCTGGTGAAAAATAGGGGAACAAATTGACAGAACAAAGAATGGGCTGAGAAGTAACTAAAAGCCTTTCTGGCACTATCAAAGTTGACCTCAGAAGGACTAAATTATTACATAGTTCCCGTGTCCTAGAGGAAAGGGAGACAGCTAGAAAAAATCTTATGACAAAACCAGGTAATAGTCAACATATATTTTAATGTAATACGGAGTCTGGCTGAAGTGGGAGGGGCTGATAAGGGGCTGTGTCTTAGCTAAAAAACTTTTTCAGCTGACTATTGGATTTATTGAATTACATATAAGAAGAAAGACGGGGGGGGGGATGTCACTGTGAACTCTGAACTTCAAATACTTTTTCTCAACTTTGAAAATACTGTGTACTGCATTGCAAATGCTATGAGTGATTTGATTGTTTAATTTCTTTTCTTTGTCCCTCTTTAAAAAAAAACAAACCAAACAAAATAAGTCATTTGTGAAAGGCAACAAGTATCAAACCTTGCCAGGAAAGCTGCCTCGGCCCTTACAGAATGGAGAGCAGGGAACATGTAATTCACCGGATGGCAGTGGAATGAACAACGAGGACAACAGCATCCTGGGCCTAAGTATGTATCCGTGTCTCTGAGAGGCAAAAAGCAGACTGTTTGAGGGATTGGGACATCACGTGGTGTGTCATCTGCTATGCAGACTATAATGTTCATGTGATTCAGTTAGGGAAAGTTCTATTTATTTTTTTCAACAATGTACCAAAAATATTCCATGTGAGAGTAACCGATGGTTTTAAGTTAAGAGTGTTCTTTTCTGTTATACTCAATGATATAATTTACTGGCAGAGTAAGTAATGAAGAGACACCATTTTGAAGACTGAGAGGAGAGCATTCAACAAATCTGTAGCTAAAAACTGGAAATTCCAGAGACACAGATGTACTGACACTTTGAAGAAGCAATATTTTTTCCAGACACGCTTCCAGTGCTCCCCTGAGCTTGCTGGTTTCTCAAAAAACAAGCAAGCAAACAGAAATGTACAGCCATGTACATCATTAATACTTTATAAAAATGTACACTAGATTGGTGTATTAAAACAAACCAACCAACCCATCCCTTGCCATCCCACTGCATTTTAGTGTGTGAAAGCTTACAATATAACTAGCACTAACATGTACATTTCAGGCAAAAATCCTAGTATTAGCATGGTTGGTTGCTCTAGTGTGTGGGGACACACAAGTGAAAATTAATTTGCTAGGTGCAGGAAAACGTAATGGATTTTGAAAATACAAAGTATATTCTTATTCCATAACCATAGCCATGTGTGGAAGCCTTTAATAATTTCTCATCAGTGACATCTTCAGCATAGATTTGACAAAAAGTATTACAGTGAGGCACAGAACCACATATTTGCCAAGGACTGAAGAGCTTAGAAGCTGAGCTCAAGAGTATTCTGTCTGATTTTGAAGTGTTCCTACACTTTAAAAGTTGTGATGGGTTTTTTTTGTTTGGTGTTTTAAATTATTTTTAAGGCCCTTGTGGTCCTAAAGCTGCTTCAGTAAGTTGTAGACTGACTTAACAGAATTTTTTAATGCAGGTTGGTTTGTTTCTTGCATGTGCAGTAAACTCATTACACCTCCAATTCTGTATTTCAGAGGAATTTGATGTAATCTTAGACATTGCTTCATTTCAGATATTCTGCAGGCTTCAGACAGCCCTATAGTATACACTTGATGTGTTAAAATCGTCTGAGAATAGTTAGGAAAAACAAACAAACAGCTAAATGATCATCCCAATCTTTTTAAGATGACCCATACAGAATTCTTAGGGCTTGACTTTCATGTCAACCATAACTGCTTCTTTTCTTTTAGTTTCTGCTTTTAATGCTTAACTTACTACTTTGCTCTCCTGTAACTTTATTTTGCTGGTGTTTTATATCTTCTTTGCTTCTTCATCTGGCTTTCTGCTTCTTGGGATGACTGAAGATCGCGTCAGGAGTGTCAGTGCACCCGTGCTAGGTACTGTATCCAAACCAGACGCAACTTTAACATGAATTTTGCTGCTTAATTTTTCCCTTTCCTTTTTTACCTCTTTTCCTCTTCTCTGTGAAATGTTAATGGGCCATCCAGATTGAATTCCTTAAGTGCAGTACTGACATGAAGTAACTAGTTTTGCTGTATGGCATTTGGATGAGATTTTTTTAAAGATACTTATTCCTTGTTTTATTCTGTTTTCACTGAAGTCAACAGAAAAATTCCCGCTGATTTTGATGGAGTAGTTTTGGTATTAAGAATAGGCAAGGCAAGATTCTGAAGAGTCTGCTTCGTTTACCCAATGTTTTATTATTTTCTGTGTCAAATGTTCAGCTACTATTTTTTCACCTCCTGAGCATGATTTTTTTAATGCAAGAACAATTCTATGGGTGTCTTTACATTTTTTATTATGTTCTGCATTTTAAACATTAGTCTCCAATATAACAAAGTCATTCATAATTAGTATAAAATGTGATTATGTTACTGTTCTTAACCCAGGAGAAACAGAGAATGTGGATGGTACAGTAGTCTCGGATGACCTGTCACCAATTTCTTCAGGGACGGATTCAGGTCCACAATCTCCATTGTCTCCAGAAAGCAGAAAGAGTCCAAAAGGGATCAAGAAAATCTGGGGAAAGTAAGATATTTTTTTAATTTTTAATTGCCTGTCAAAGTATTTTGGCTGAAAATGAATTCATTTCTCAGCAAAAGCTACAATATCTGCAGCAAGAAAAGTAAAATTCCAGAAAAGCAGAGAAAGCAGCACTGGTTTGATTTGACTTCAGGTGTGTCTCTGTGTACACACAGACATAGAAAAGTGCCCATGGCATTGGGCATAGTCTTCATAGCATCATGAAGGTACTGTTGAAGCATCATGCTGTTGAAGAAATAAGAGGCTCTGCTGACATCTTAGTGCTGGTAATATAGAATGCCAACAGTTTCATTAGCTGTGAAAAATTAAATGATAATAAGTTGTTTATTACAGAAGCCAGCAGGTAAAAAATAAGAGAAAGCAGAAGAAACAAAAAGCAGGGGGACTGAGTTTTACTGTGTTCATTTTATTTACGAGTCTGGCTTCCAGCGTGGATTATTAATTGGGATGAAGGGTTATGGCTGCTCTGCCTTTGGTTTGTTCCCCCATGAGTTGGGTCTAGACAGTGTTTGCCTGGAACTTGAATTACCGCTTGATATTAGATATTTATGGTTTACAGGAAGATTAATACAGCTTCTAGCTGTCACTATAGTTTCCATATGAAACAAGTGTTCTCTGTCACAAGCTAATAGTCCTATCTTGTCACTCTTGTCTTGAAAGAATAAGAAGAACTCAGTCAGGTAACTTCCCTGCCGATGATCTGGGATTGGCGGAGTTTCGAAGAGGTGGCCTCCGTGCAACAGCTGGACCTCGGTTAGCCAGATCAAAGGAGACTAAAGGCCAGAAAAGGTGATGGCTCCTTCTTTACCTTCACAGCATATCACGTGGTAAGGTTAAGTGTGCTGAACAGCTAACCCTCCTCTCGTGAAATACGTTTTTCCCAACATATTTCATTACATGTGGAATTCCACAACAACCGGAACGAATTTCTCGGGTAGAAAATACATCCTGAGTAGCCTGTCTGTCTGCACTCTGTCAGCTGCAGCACTAGCTAGAAAAATTCCTGTGGGACTATCTGCAAAGTGATGAGAATCCAGCAATTTTCCTCTTTTCAAATAAAAAATGGGAATTCTTATTGGCCCTTTCTGCCCATAAGTTGTGGCTGAGACCCCAAATTAACGGGACACTGGTACCATCATGGTGAGAACGATTGTTGGCTTGTATTATTGCACAGAGCAAAGCACAGACATTTGCCTCTGGCACATGATGAGTTTTCTGATAACAACCTTTAAGCTTTTTCAAACATTTCTTGTATTTTTCAGTGACTACAATGCTCCATTTGCTCAGTGGAGCACTGAAAGAGTTTGTAACTGGCTTGAGGACTTTGGTCTTGGTCAGTACGTCATCTTTGCACGGCAGTGGGTGACTTCAGGCCACACACTCTTAACTGCGACACCTCAGGACATGGAAAAGGTAATAATGTGTAACTCTGTCAAGCAACCATCCATGTTGATTCTATACAACCAGGGCCCTTCAAAAGTTGGCAGTTCTATTTCTCTGAAACAGGTAGCATCCTGTAGTTTTTGTAGATACCTAGGAGATGAAAAGAGCGAGAGCCAAGGCAAACTATTTAACGGTTATTGTTGCAGGAAATGGGAATAAAGCATCCACTGCACAGGAAGAAATTAGTTTTGGCCATTAAATCAATAAACGCAAAACAGGATGAGAAGTCTGCACAACTCGATCATATCTGGGTGACACGTAAGTGGTTTGAACTATCAGGAAATTGTTTGAAATTTCTGTCTCCCCTCGCCCCCTCCGACTACGGCTGGGCTGCCTGAGGTGTTTGTAAAGAGCACTAAAATTTCAACATAGTAAAATTTTCCATAGATCAAGGATTTTTGTGTTGTTCTTGACATCCAAAATATACAGTATGATCCTCTAAGGGGAAGTCTGTCGTTCAGATGGCAGGGAAGTACAGGGGGAGGCTCAATCTAGCAAGGTACACGCTCAGTCACACGCCGCGTGTAAAATAGCAGAGGGGTGTTGTGGACAAAAGTGGTAGGAATTGTTTTTAGGCTTCTGGCAAGAAGCTGTCCTTTGGAAAAGTGAACAGGTGGAATGAGCTACTTGAATGCCTCAGCAGAAGCCAACCCAGATAAGAAGAGAAGGGCTTCGTTCTCATCGATTGGGATTTGGTACACCACTGTTCTTCTGTTGCAGGATGGCTCGATGATATTGGTTTACCTCAGTACAAAGACCAGTTTCATGAATCCAGAGTTGATGGGAGAATGTTGCAGTACTTAACCGTGGTAAGCTAAAGTCCTTTTTCCTCAGTTTAACCAAATTTAACTTCAGAATTAAGGACTTTCCAATTTTCCTTTGCACATGAGCAGTTAAAAAAATTTTGCAAGACAGAAGTAGTGCCAGTAGTAACTCATTTGTGTTGTTTAGTGTATGATTACTATTCCTAAGGTACATAAGTCATAGGATCTGTTATAGCTAACTTCTGCAAGGTCTTTCTTTCAATATCACGTAGCACACCATGCTTACATACCTTTAAGGTACGTATTTTACATGCAGTTGCTGCAGTGTATTGCTCTCCACACACACGTCAGCAGCAATACTCGACAAACTAAACAGCAAATCAATCAGTAATTTGTACAGCTCCAACCACATTAGCAGCAAACCACGCACTACACATAAGCCACTGTGTTTTCTTACATTTTTCCTGCCCAGGTTTCAATAATTAAATATTTGGTTTTGTTAACTGTGCTATGAAAAAAATGCCTAATTTAACTGTTAGCAAAAGTACAGCCTTGTCTATGCCGTGTAAGGTCCCTACTGTTCCGTGGTGAGGTGTGTGTTCTTTCGCTGCAGTGACCCTACCCACAACAGGATCATGACAGACAAGAAACAGTCTAACTGTTCTAAAATTATCCATGAGCCTGGATTTTACTTAATAGGCCACAACGTCTCCTTCATTTTTTTGCCAGGTCTTGCTATGGTGCAATATTTAACAAAACCCAAACAACAATAAAACCCTCTGAGACCTCCACCCCAAAAACTCTCTTTAAAATATCAACTTTTATTTTACTGAAACCATAGTTACTGTGGTTTATATGAAAATGCATAGTAAACTGGGCAAAATACCTGTTTTGGTATGTATTCTGTGGCACTTAAAAAGTTCTCTCCTTTACAGAATGACCTGCTCTTTCTGAAAGTGACCAGCCAGCTGCATCACCTGAGTATTAAATGTGCCATTCATGTTCTGCACATCAATGGTTTCAACCCCCATTGTCTACGCAGGAGACCAGTGGAGGAGGTAAAAGGATGTTTAAGTAAATAATTTAAACAAGCACAGATTCCCTGATTCTAGCTAAAGTGGATAGAAAGGTAGCAGCGTACGATGATACCTCAATCATTGCTACTGGGGAATTGTTTCTAAAGCAGAAGTTATGCTGCCTTCCAGCTCTGGAATGTAACACGTACACACCCATAATAAAAATCTAGTTGCTCCTTAAGTACTTGAACCACCAAGAGAATAATTTGGAAGTTTTTTCTCGCCTGTCCTAACTTTTAACTCTCTAAGAAACTAATATTTTTGCCTTACCTGGTCAGCATATTTTATTCTCTTAGTATTAAAGACTCACAATAGTACTTTTTTTCATAAATGCTCCCTTTTTTACATCCAGCATCTGTAGGTCTCGTATTGTATTGACTCATCTCTACTTGATGCAGTATATGGGGTTTCATCTGTACTAGCCTATGCCTGCCATCTCCTCAGAGGATGACTGAAAAGGCCCTTAAAAAGAAACAATACCTTGGAATTGGGGAAAAAATACTGCTCCTTGAGAAAGACAAGGAACAATAGTTTTATCTTAACTGAGGATCCTTATCGTGAAGATGTGGTGAGAAAGCAGGCTTTACTGTAATCATCTTTTCTGGTTACTTTAACAGAATAGCGTTTCGCCTTCTGAAGTAGTCCAGTGGTCCAATCACAGAGTGATGGAGTGGCTCAGGTCAGTCGATCTGGCAGAATACGCGCCAAACCTTCGAGGAAGCGGAGTGCACGGTGGCCTGATTGTAAGAATTCATACTTTTTACTACATATCTCATAAAAACTGACACTGTGATAGAAAACATCTTTTATCTGCTGTTTGTCAAGCAGGAAGAAAAAAATATATCTGCAATATGACAGCATGAACAGGCCTTTGAAAAAGCCTCTGTATCTGGTCCATGCATCTTAATTTTACAAAGAAAAACTAACACAAAGAACTGCTAAAACATTTTTTATAATCAAAGCTGAGCTAAGTGTTTAACAGCAGTACATTAAAAAAAAATCCCCAAACTATACTGTGGGAAAGTGACTTCTTGATAAGGCATCACTGAGTGTTTCTTTGAATGGTTTCAATAGAATCCAGAGCCACAGTAACTGTTCTGAACTTGCAGCAGTCTTCCAGCAATCAGGAAGGACTTTTTTTTTTTTAATTTAAAACTTTCAGAACTATTTGCAGCTCAGTAAAGTCAGAATTCTGAAATAGAATTTTTGCAAAAAGGAAATAGGAAAAAAATGTATTAAAAAATGTATTGACTTTATAATCTCAGTTATAGCACTAAAAGTAGAGCAGAAAATTCTGAAAACAAATTTCTTCAAACAAATGTAATGTTTGATGATGAATATAATCAGGTATTTGTCTGATCGTGCTCTGCATTTCTTGGTGCCTGCTTTCATGTATTTCCCATTCAAACCCTGTCATATCGTGAGCGAGTTAGAAGAGGTCTCATGTAGATAGACAGCTTAGTAAGAATGAGACATCCCTCTGCAAAGCACTGTAATGGTTTACTCTTGCAAATATTTAACCATATAAAAAATAAGTAACGTGCCATTTTTCTACTAGATTCTTGAACCTCGCTTCAACGGTGACACACTAGCAATGCTCCTGAATATTCCACCTCAAAAGACCCTGCTGCGACGCCACCTAACAACCAATTTTAACGTATTAATTGGACCAGAGGCACAACAAGAAAAAAGAGAAATCACGGAGTCAACAGCATACACACCTCTGACCACCACTGCCAAAGTTCGAGTATGTACTGCTTTCAAAAAGGGGAGATTTCAAACTTCCTCTCCTCTGTATTATAAGGGACAAACATGGGCTCGGAGAGGTCAGTTGTGGGAGGAGTATTACGTTTTCCTTAATTTTACCAAACCATTTAGATACTGAACCATACGTAATTTGTATGTTTACATTAGCTTCTGAACTAAGCATGCAAACTCTTCTGTTTTAATTAGGAGGAATACTAAATGTATTTGAAAGTCAACTGTAATTCCCAATTAGAAAACAAATTTATTTAGTTCAGAATCTACATACTTAAAGGGCTAGGGTATAGCAGTAAATAAGAGAGGACTTTTTGTATGGGAAAGAGAACCTTATTTAAAACTTATTGTCTTCTTATTTTAGCCAAAGAAACTTGGATTTTCACATTTTGGAAACTTAAGAAAAAAGAAATTTGATGAATCAACAGACTACATCTGTCCTATGGATACAAACCCAGCTGCTGCGAATGGTACCCAGAAAAACTATGGTGGATACAAAGGACTTAGTCCCTTCACTGATAAGGAACTGGATCAGGTGGGACAGACAGACTGATGCCATTCTCATCTCATCCTCTCCATGCATTCCAAAGCTTGCAAATAACCAAATGTTGGCATGTAACAAAATATTTGCTACATCCGCATGAACTCATTGAGAAAGTATTGGCTATGGACACTGGAAAGAGCTCTATACTAAGAGTGACAGGGTCATTTTTTTAATCAACATCGTAATAAATTCATCCATCTTCAAGCCCTTTTTCAGGAATATAACACCTTTACACTATGAAGATCGATGTATTTTGACAATTAAGGTGGAGGTTGCAGTAAACACAAAATTTTGGTACTTCTAGCTTTCATAACCTGAGTATGCACACTACTTTTTTCATTATCTTTGTGGGTGGGTTTTAATGTAATAAATTTATTTGTACTAATTTGTACAAAGCTATCAAGTTATATATTAAACTAAAACTGGATTGTATATTTTTAACAGACATTAATCAAAGGATCCAACTGAATTTCTTCTTTCATTATGTACAGTGGGGAGTAGTTACACTTAGACAGTATATGTGAAAACAATGCATCAGTAATGAACAAGATTATTAATAAATGAATACTTACTTAAATAATTCATTTTTGTTATGTAGTAGTGAACTTGTGGATGAAACTGTCTAGACATCATACAGACAAATGATGAAGAATAAAATTCATCAAATTTTTTTCAATTTTGCACTTGTGTAAAGGGATGTAAACCCTGAAAAATGGAGAAACTGGAGGCCTGTGTGAACTTTGGCAACACACAAGAGCCAGACAGAGGCAGCTGGGGTAAACTGTCCTCTCTCTAGTGACCTTAAGGGAGATAAAACATTATATGCCTAATAAGAGAGTAGTCACAAAATTGAAAAGACTAACGTTGAAAGTGTTTTGGTTTTGGTTTTTTTTTTTCATTTGCATGGTTTACTGCATCTAACATCTAATTTGTGTTTATTGTCTAACTGTTGTCTTTGTCAATGTACACATTAGCAAAATGAAGTATTGTTCCTAAGTAAGGACAATACCAAATCCTGACTATAATTTAGTATGGATGTCCACTTGCACAGTTAAAAGTTCCAAGTGAATGCATTAACTTTGAGCCAAGAGCTTACACTATGTGGTTGTTCAAGCAGCTTTCATAACTGGATTTTTGTAACTTACTTTGTAACTGGATTTTTCTCTAGGAGCATGGTTTTTCAATTAAGCATGACTTCTGAGCATGTGTTCTGCAGTGAAATCTCAGTACTGTGGAGCTGGTAACCTTTTTATGTAGGAATAGGTAGGACTGTATCATGCAGGACTCTTACCCCTGGCTTGTGGAAGAAGACTACCAGAAGTGTAAGTGTAACACCCTCAGGAAAATACTACACTTCACTGAGAGTATCAGTTAAGCTTTTTCTTTTCTTGTATGATTACAGATCAAATTTCATGGAATTAATCCTTCTTAATTAGGATTCACTCCTCCTACTGTTAAATTGTCACATTCTTTATAGCATGGAGGCATTTTATTAATGTGCAGAAATCAGAGCTTTTACAAGTATCACAATTTCCTTTACCCAGGCACAGATACCTCCCAAAATGCATGTAGAGTGAATAAAATTGCTTATACTGTCAGATTTGAACTAGATCCTGAATACTTTTACAGATGGAACATTCAGAAGGAACAGTAATGCAAATAGGGGCTCTTTCTCAAGGCATAAGCCATCTTACGGTATGTACTCATCTCACTCTTGTTTTAAATTCTCAAGTGTATTCTGCTAGAATTCAGTGAACTTTGGTCATTGCTGGGGGTAGTTAAGAGTAACTGTATCACTATTCTTGTTGAATACCTCTTTGCAGCCTGGTTGCGTATTCACAGTCCAAAAAACACCCTGCTTTTAAATTGCACTACAAATTAAGTTTCATTTAGGCCTATTTCAAGTTTTCACGAAATCTGCTATCTCTTTGGCCCGGTAACAGATATTCATCCTCTTAGACTTGGCAAGTAACCACCATCAAATAAATGCCTCAGTCACAGGTCACAGCAAAGTCTAGCAAAGAGGTACGGACTTGAAAATTTACTGTATTAATTCCTGACTCCAGAGCAGCTAATTAAAAAAAAAAAAAAAAAGCTGTCTGAAAGGTATAATGAAGAATTACGTAACATAGTTTAATCACATGTGACACAAAATCTCTTGTCAGAGTTTTCTCAAGTGAATAGCTTATTTAAAGCTGCATTCAAGAAAGTCCTTTTAATTCTATGTGGCTCTAACCCCCTCTGTTGTGAATGTGATCTCATTACAGTGTGGTTTCTTCAACTCTAGGCCTCCAACTCAATATGCTTACTCATTCACATCTTGCATTTTTTTCAGACAATGCTGAGCCAAGATGAAATGCTGAATGACAGCAGGTTTTTAACACCTACCTTTGAAGACTGGAGATGATCTCTCAACATGACCAAGAAGACTTAATACCTCATGCCTGTCCAGAGGGGTGGCCGGGAGAAACTTGATGCTGTGATGCAGAAAAGCTTTACCTCTTCTCTGCCAATGAGACTTACCACATGGCATTTAATATTGTCAATGTAGCAACACATTACAGGTAACTCTCCTCTGCCCTCTTTTCCATTTTTCATAGTGTGAAATAGGTGTTGAGAGAGAAGTGGCACTCGTATCCAGGGTCTGGAAAGCCAAAACTGGCCACATATTTTACCCTTTTATTGTTATCTTTTACATGGTATGTTTATGTACTGTTATATGAAAGACCTTTTGTAATTTTTTATAATTATCTTGTAATGCAGGAATCATTAATTAATATTCTATAGTACCATGTGGACTAGTCAAACATGCTTAGAAATTCAGATGGATGCTGCAGTGGTAATGGCTCACTAACTACTGCTGCAGTCTTGCTGGAGACTCATTCCCATAACAGGATTTTAATGGCTTTAATCACATCCATTACTCTAGCACATGGCCTGCCCTCTTTTTCTCCAAGTGCAGAGTAGAATGGGAAAAACGTAAGATAATACTATCTATCAAGCCCATGCTTTTATCAGGAGGATGACAATCAAAATGTCATGTTCACAAACATTTTACCTAACTCAAAAAGATGCTGGACAACCACAGCAGGAAATTTAACTTTAAGACAACCAGAAAAACTGATGAATTCAAAAGCTGGCACTTTTGGGGTTCTGGTTTTTTTATTGTGTGATTTTTACACATGCACTAAGATATTCACTTAGGAGCAATCACAACACTTTACTAATTAAAATGTAACTTTCAGAATGGTGTTGGCTGCGCTCTGTAGGGTAAGTGCAACAGAATTTCCAGCATGATCCACTGTTTGGTTTTAAATGATAGTTCTTTAAGAACTATTGAATGGGCTCCTTCCATACACTGACATTTTTGTCTAAATGGCTAGTATTGACCCACATGTGCAAGCATCAGGATGCTCATAAGCCTTCTGAATTGTAACAGTGGTTCAAAGTTTTCTGAGCCCTGTACCTGGTTGGTCTGATATGTAGTACATGCTCTTGGGAAGACAGGAATGGTAATAAGCCTGTTTTCTTTCCATATTTACACCTAATTAAACATAAGGCTGCAAACAGCCCTGAGGACTGGAGATTGCAGTAGAAACATTTCCGTAACATTTGCATGAGAACTGGTGATGTTGAAAAATAGTATTGCTGTTCACTTTCAGTTCTCTTTTCATTCCAGCTACAGATAGATTTTCATAGAATATTTAGCAACAGGAAACAAACATTACTGCTCTGTGATGTGTAAAATGTGACCGAGGAGCATCAGGCAAGTACCATTAATAAGACACCTGATGACAAAACAGAACTGTTGCTATGGAACTGAGCTAGACAGCACTGTAACAGAGGGAAATACAGGCTGTTTGAAGGTGAATGTGTTTCCTTTAGAGCAGCAATTACTTGTGACACCTGCTGACATATGCCTCTCATGTATTAATAAGGTATTACAAGGTATCTTAGTCAAGCGGGAAATGGCAAGAAAAGGAAAAGAAAATTGCTCATTTGTGAGGAAAAGACTTAGTACGTATATGGATGGGCGGTTTGCATTACTCTCTCCTTGCTGGCTCCTGGGTGTTGATTTGCATTATTAATATGGTCACTCCCAGCCACAACCCTCCCTAAAAAGGGGGAACTCTCAGGTACTGTCCAGAGTACACAGCAAGGGCTCTTTGAGAGCTGTCAGTGCCACCTCTTAATGGTGACCTATTCTAGTCCTCACTCCATCAGGTACCCTGCACTGTATGGTCAGATTTTAGAAGCTAGACACCATTTTTTTGGTCCAAAATGGTAAAACCAAGGCTTTTTTTTTTTTTTTTTTCAGTCACTGAATAATGAAGGAATAATGGAAAATCCAAAGGAACAAGAAGTCAGTCTATGCTAAAAATACTTAGTAAAAGGTCTAAAGCATACCAGTCAAGTACATCCATAATCTGGCAATGCAATCAACACTAGTGACCAGGGCATGTACTACAGGCATTTGAAATATTTTGTTAGGTTAATTAGCAAGCACTTATTACAGCTCTACAAATAGGGTAAGCTGCTCTAAAAGAGGCAGCTTTAGTATCACTAAGATATTCCAAGTAGATTTTCAGATTTCTTTTAATAATGTATTTATAACTCAGTGTGTTGTGCAAACTTGGCTGTGAATAGTCAATATACAAAATTACTGATTTTTTAAAAAAATATATTTAGAGTAAGAAATCCTAATTAGGATAACACGGGCATAAATGCTTATTTTTTTGACTGTTATGAATAAATTCAGAATGATCCTCCATCTCTTGCTGATTGTGGAATGATTTTAACACAAATATGTGTTGTTGATCTCTCAGCAGGGACAGAATCACAGTCTGAATCCCAGTGTCTCTCTTTACATTATTGCTATAAATGTAACTGAAGTACAAACCCCCTATGTCAATTTTTAACTAGTAAGTTCCTTTAGCTTTGTTTTAGTTGAATACAAACATTTAGTGAATGTATTCATTAGCATTGTAAGAAACAAGTCTTTTGGCTCAGGGATTTGTCAGACCCTAAAACAAATGTAGTGTAAACTAATTCCTGGAAAGGAGCGTGCAGTACTTCAGGCACTGGAGACTTAAGAATGAAATGCTGTGTGGTAAAACCACTGAGATGGCACTAGGTCTAAGATCCAGGCAGCATAGATTACAATAGGAAATAAGAACCCATGTTTCTCATAAGCAAAGGAAATTTGTGAGACTGCCAAAGAGCAGGCACTGCACTTAGAGAATGACATTCAAATGATGTAATGTCACTGGATATTTTCATCTGTATTATACAGCCTAGAGCTTCTGTATACAGTTGGCAGTGATTGTTTAGCTAAGGTTATGTATGAAGCATGAATTTATGTCATCCTCCTGAATAAATTTCACACTAATGAGTATATCTGTTACAGTAATAAGCAATTTGCATGTTACCCAAATACTGTTCACTTTTTCAACAGCATAATTAGACTTAGTCCCTCTAAAGCACTGTAAAATAGTATTTAAAAAAATAAAAGCACCCAACAAGCTGTTCTTTGTACTCTCCTTCCCTCAGGATGCCCTAAATGAATTACCTATAGAGCACAGTCAAATAATCCTAGTCCACTTTCATAGCCCTCTTACAAATTCCATACCCATGTTAACAAACAAGTGGTTTTATCTCTGTCATACTTCTGCAATTGCACTAATTTTTTTTTTTGCAGAATTGCCATTTCATACTAACTTATGATGTTAGACCAAGGTACTTCTGCACAATTCGAGATGATCATCAAAAGCTTAGAATTAAAACATGCAAAGGTAATTATGAAGTTGTAAAGCATAGAAATTAGATTATGCAGTTAAAAAACACACATAAGAAATATTGCACAGTTACACACCAGTTGATCCTGCAGTATGCAGTACATACTTACGAAGACGTATTGGATGACATCAGTGTTAGTAAGAAAATATACTGCTCTTGGAGTAGCCGAGTTTGTCCAGGTTGGGCTGACATGCAAACTGAATCATAGGTGGTGGCCCACACATGAGAACGAGTGTCTCACTGCTGGGGGAAGGGAGGTGGGCTTTAATCATGTCTGCAGTGATGAAGCCGGAACTGTACTTCCAATCTGAAACAAAGAAATTAAACTATTAATTTGCATCTCTGTACAGTCTGAAGCCTTTTTTAATTCCATATGTTGTCCCCACAAAGTAGCTGAAGAACAGCTAAGTTATGCCACCATCACTGCAAGCAAAGAGAGGGCTAAAGCTGTCACCGCACTCAAACCTAACGGTGTATAACAAGGAATTGATTGATTGCTAAGGGTTTGTATAGACCTTCAGACATTTAAAAAAGATTAGATGGCAGGTACGAATATACAAATTTTCCAGTGCAGAAAGCTTTTCCAGTTAAGAAAGGTCACTCAAGCAGTTAGGGAAGGAGAGATATTGAGACCTGTAACTTCTAGCCCATTAAAAAAAATAAATGGTTACAAAGTTTGATGATGACAAAAGTTCTGCCATGTTGTTAACTGATTAAAAAGAAAGAGGAAAGAAATGCTAGATTATTTCAAGCAGTAATATAACTGAAAGTATCTGCTATTTAAAGTGAGCCAAGTAGGAAAAATAATCCTACCTTAGCGTACAAAAATATGTGCTTTAAGTTCCTATATAGGGAGCAAGATACTGGAATAATGAGAACAGCAGCAGTCAAAAGGCACACAAAACATTAAGAACTATTAGGAAAGGAAAAGGGAATACCATATTCCAATTAAAAATACAGTGTTTGCCTACATCTTGACTACTGCTATTCAGTTCTGATCCAGTCAGCTCCAAAAGGGAAACAGCAGACCTGGAAAAGGTTGAGAGAACAAAGCCAAGCAAAGGCACGTGATGGCTGTCACGTGGGGAATACCAGCAATATTTAGAAGAGATGAGACAGCAGGGGTGAGTGATAGATTTCTGTAAAATTAGTAGCATGAAACCAGTTGGTAGGCCCCTATTCACACTCTCTTCCAACACAAGAATTAAAAGGCAAATGCAAACCAGAGGAAGTGATTCTTCACGTAAAACTGCTAATCCTATGTCACTAACAGACTGCCAAAAATCTCACACAGGCTCCAAAGGAGACATGGTAATTTCATACTGAAGTATTCCACTGATCTGTTACTGCATCTGTAAAGACACTGGGCTCAGAAACTGAGAAATACTAAAGACTGGAAGAGTATCAAGGCCTGCTGGTAATTCTGGCCATTTACTCATGCCTATTGCTGACAACAACTACAGACCTTTGATCTGACTCAGTTTGGCTCTTACATCTGTTAAATAAAATCTCAGATCACTTACAACATCAGCAAACACAAATACCCAGGTTTCAAAGGAGATTCAACAGCATTCAACCTCTCCCTCCATTTCTAATTCAGTGACCAGACTACACGTAATGCCTTAATCTATGCATATGGCAGCTCTGTTTTACCAGAATCTAATCTAAAGCGGCTGCAAATCAAAGACATGCACGTACTGTTCACAGGTAATGAGCAATTTAATGCCAACAAAATGCTACCATAACCTCATCAGAGAGAACACTCAAAACAGAGCTCTAACTTTTGCTGAGAAGTCCAAAAAAATGGCACATTGTGAAATACATCAAAAGATCCACTGCACACATCTGACCCAACTGGCATTGATTATTAGTTCACATTTCCTAAGGCCCATCTGGTTTAGAACACTTCTCAAACCAGGTGCTGCAGCACGGCTTGTTTCTGAGGGGTGTCTGTTGTTTAAAATAGTGTAAGACAAGAGAACTTTATACTAATGGCCTCTTGAACAAGAGTGCAGCTCCAACTGTTGATGAGCAAAAGCATTTCCAGTGTGTACCAGTAGCCCACCTTGTGGAGGTCTGTCCAGTGTATACCAAAGCGTGAAGCGATCAGGATGCCTCTTGGCGATGTCCTCTAGCTCAGCTCTCAGTAATATATCCTTTTCTGTCTGCAAAACAAGACCACTGTTTAGCCCCAAACCATCTCAAGATGCCCTCTGAGTTCATCTGACATTCAGCAAAACAAATGCAATGATAACTCGTTCAAACCAACAAAATTATCCCCCCCCATTACGTGATAGGCTATTATCATTACAGTTTTCTGTAAATTCAAATTAAGAACAACAACCTATGAGACTGAATAGCCATCTAAACACTGTCTTAAAGATGGCAATTTGAACAACTTTTTAATCACAATTAGGTGGATTTGTCTCTGACCCTGGCAAATACAGTCCTGTACTTACACGGTGAAGGTCAACTCTAAAAACAGGTTAACGGAACAAAATACTGTTTCCTTGAAATCAGTGAAGGAGTAAAATGAATAGAGGGATCAGTTCACTAATTCTCTACAATTCTCTATAAATTAGAGATTTATTCTCTAATACAGGAATTAGGGAGTACAACTCCCTAATTGTACTCCTAAACAATCCTAAACTCTGAGGAGCCATCTTTAATCAAATAAAAGATTGTGGGAACTATGACAGCACCACAGAAGTATTTATAAAGAGCCTTATAGATAAGTTTATACAGTTGCTCATTAGATTGTTTTAACCCAAGACAATATATTAAGGGCTTACATAATAACCATTTTCTGCCCCCTCCCTGTATGGATGATTTTTAAATGCACTCTCTCAGATAATATATTTCTTATAAATGGTTGAGTGAAAATACAAACCCAAACGCTAGAACCAGAGTATGAAACATGCAGAGCAGTATTTTCTCCAGGGGTCTATGTCCCATCAGTTAAAAAAGTTCTGAGGCCAGCAAAAAAAAGTAGGCCACTAAAGAAGGACAAAAAGAGATGAATCATTATACTCACCTGATTAGCAAAAAGAAGGTAACATTTTGTGGAGTCCTTAGGGTCATTTGTGATACGACGAATCAGCTGCAACATAGGAGTTATTCCTGTTAAAAAATAAAGTGGTTACAAAATTGGTATTTCTTTCTATGACTGCAGTTTCAATAGTAATGCCACATTCCTTCAGTGGAGCTTAATTTGCACAGGGCTACACACCTCTGAATTTCTAATCCGTGTGAAACACAGAGGTTGGGGGTTTCTATTACAAAGCATTTCAAAACAAAACCAAAATCACAAGACTTGTATCAGGAGCTTTCCTCTGCAGTATCCTCTATCACATACAGTAATTTCACCCTCAAGACGTTCTCCTGAAGTATTCTGTCAGCTGAGACTCAGCTCTCAGTCATTGAGACTGGAGCTCAGAGAGATGAAGTGACTTCTCTGAGGTGACACAATAGATCAAGATTAAAACTCTCAAGTTGCTAGCCCCTGAGACTGAGCTGAAGCCACTGAAAAGCCTCAGGTTGCCAAACACTCATGAAAATAAATCTAAGTGCTCTGCTACTACAGTGTGGTGTTTGATATTCCTCACACCCATCCATAAAGATATCTTCATTCTCTAGATATTCCATATGGTGAAAACAGTTTTACCTGTTCCTCCAGCTATCATCCCAAGATGCTTTGCAAACTTCTTCTCTGCTTCAGATTTCTTTTGAGGCTTGATAAGAAAGGTACCTAGAAGAAATATTCAAAACCTATAGGTACATAAACTGCCAAACAAACATGGATACAATTCCATGGGAATAAATTACTACAGCCTACCAATTAATTAGGACAGGTCTTCTGGAAATGCTAAACGGACTCAGGTTAAATTTAGCTACCTGAGCTAAATTTAGGCACAGCATTGAGCACAGAGCAGAAACTTCTTTGTCTCTGTAAAATCCAATCCTAGTTTTGAACAACTGACTGTCTCCTTTCCCTGCTACCCAATACAGTTTAAAATAAATTCAAGGATTCTCACATCATCAGTGGTAGCTAAATTTAACCACAGTCCCTACTACACAGAAGGAGGTTTCTTAGGCCATCCTCATCACAATGGAGTTGTAATTAAATCAGCACCATGCAAGAACCCCTACAAAGATTAGGATCAGGAATGTTGGAGCCTTGCATATATTTTTATCAAGCNNATCCTTGCTGATTTCTGCTCCACACATGGTAATACCCTTGCTTCAGAACTATCACAAAACCAGACAGTTTGTAATTGAATTAACCAAGCCAACTGAACAGGCCATGAGAAGTATTCTGTATTAAAAGCCCTTGACACGCTCCATTTTTAAGAGATCTGTAAGCAGTAACAAGCTTTTCTAGCTACTACTCTTTATAGCAGCCAAATCAGAGCAGAAAGGAACCTTTTTTTTTGTTTTGCTTTGTGGTTTTTTTTTTCCATTGGTTGGACTAGATGATCTTAAAAGGTCCCTTCCAACCTAGGTGATTCTGTGACTTGTAAAATGTGCATGGCTTGTTTCCTCTGAGACATAACAGCTCCATCAGTATGTTACTCATCTTAAAAGGTCATGATCCAGAGAAGTGCTGAGTACTTATCTCACTGAGATGAGAACAAAGCACACAAAGATCAGTGCAAAATCTTTCACTTGCATCTTGAGAGAGGATTACTTCTCTGAACTCACTTCCTCCCAGTCAACTCAGACCTGGTTTAATCATGAAATGGAGCTGGCTTTCAGTCAGCGGGTTATTCAGTAACAAAGCTTAGATTCTCTGAGGGCAT
>BJBW01008317.1:6232-34308 GCA_004320125.1 Scolopax mira
ACATAGGGGTATAAGGCAGTAAAATTGTATTGAAATTCAAGAGGAGACTGACCACTAAATCTTATTTCAAAAATCCTAGCATCAACTAATTATTTGTAAAGAGAGGATCTTCAGAAACATTTACTTCACTAAATAGATATTCCCAAACATCTTTGTCAAAACAAATTTGTATTTGCTTCAGCGCAAACGTGTATATACCAATTTTTATGGATTACACCACTGTGATTCATTATCAAATAAAGTCCATTTTCTGTGCACCCAGTTGAGTTAAAAAATACTAAAATGAATTTTAACTTTCTCGTTGTTGTGGAAGGGCATCCTTTTATTGACAACTTTATTTAGCAAAAATGCTTTGAGAGATGTATTGGGAAAATAATATTGCTCTTACAGATCTCATTGCTTCAGAAACATGACTTCTCTGAGGAAACACTAGATCTTGTAACAGAAATATCTTTAAATCTTTTTAGATAGCCAGTCTACTGGGAAAGGTTTAAGAAAGGATCAAAGCTTGTCCTTTCAGCTTGAATTATTCCATTACAGCTGAATGTGACATAATTACAAAAGATGTTGGATGTGGAATCTCATCAGGATTATCTGACACTCATCTTTGTTGAGAAAGTCTCCCCAGCTGTTGCTCTGATAGCACAAATGTGACAGGAGTGCAGAGCACAAAAGTAGTTGCAAGTGACCGCTGCTTCAGGGCTGGTTTAGGTTCCCTGCAGCACATTGTGACTTTTCGGCCACCACAAATATTGAGGCTGTGTTGGACTGACTTGCAGGTGAGAAGGAATACCAAATATGCTATTGAATTTCCCAAATAAGAAATCAGTTTAAAACAGCCTAAAAAACCAATATCTATGTTATTTAGTTAATACACATAAACTATTACTCTTCTTTCTTAGGCAAGGTCAACATAATTTAGCGAGCAGCTTGTTGTCTGGTTTGTTGTTGGGGTGTTTGGGTTTTTCCTTTAAAAAAAAAAAGTCCTGCTTTATGGTCTGAGTTTGTTTTCATTGAGACAAGAACACAATGCTGCTTACAACATTTGAAATAAAGCACGTTCTCTTTACAGTCTACATTTCTCTCTGTACTTGGTGCATCCTAAACCAGAACATGCAACCTCAAACATTAAGAGGCACGTTTCTAATAGTGCCACTATATTTTTGTGTATGTATATTTTTCTTTTTTTTTTTTATTCTGTGAAAGGAGCTCAATTGTAAACTATAACATCAAACATCAAATCTTGAATAATTACCCATTCCAGAGGATTTGGTAGCTGTAAAAATACTTTTCTTTCCTTCCTTGTCATGGATTACATTTCCTTCATACATTATTAATGAAGTTAAACTACTAGTAACATGCCAAATGTGCTGCATAGGAGATTTGTGCCTAATCCAGCACAAAACAGGCCCAGTCACATAATGATAGAAAAAAAAAGAACAAATGTCAACAGTTTCACACTGGGACTAGATTAAGCAGACCATACTTACTGATTCCTTACACAGGGATTATCTCACTTTTAGTGCTATGAGAAGACAAGCCACACTTCTACGTTATTAACACAAAACTGCACCTCAAAAAAAAAAAAAAACCACACACCACACACCCGAGTCCCTGAATCTACTTCCAGACAGACACACAGACTGGTGTTTATTAGATATCACAAACTCTCCTTTAGGTGAATGATACAAAACCAAGATGTTAATAGTAATATATAGGTCAAAAATACCCTCTTAAAGCTTTAGATCTCAATCCAACTTCCAATAGAATTTGTGGATGGCCCTTAAAAGGATATTAGGCTCCAACTGAACCCCAAGATAATTTGTATCTACGGGGTTTACCTTCCTATTACAGAAAGCTTTCTTTGGCTTAGGACCCAAATCACGCCAACAGCTAACAAGTGTTAGCCTGATAACTGAAGTGCTCACAGAAGCCAACAAAATTGTACTCACCCTTAAGTGTTTACAGGACCAGGCATTTGGCACAGATCTGCCTGTCAACTAAGCAATAATAATATCCAAATATATATTTAAAAAAGAGCAAATTATAATCTATCTCCTATCTACCAGCTATATTCACTAAACCCCCTAATGGTGCAGGCAGATGTTTACCAAGATAACATCAGTGTGGTTTTGTGAGATGACTAGTGTTGCTTTCAGATGCTTACTGCTGCATCAGGGATACCGAAAGCCAGGGAAAACTTGCTGTGTCATTTCAGATTTGTTAAAAATGTTCAAGGAGTAGCCATCCCAGCAGACTCGGCGAGATCAGGTGTCACCCATCTACATCACTCTTAACTTTACGCTGGATCGGGTATCGCCTCCGCTGCTGCAGCTGGCACTGGACTAGGCAGTAACACAACAGAGCCTACACCCTCATCCAGACTTAATTAGTCCAAGCAGAAATCTGGCAGGAAGGATTGTCGACTCACAGTCTAAGTTTGCAGGTCCAAGTCGCTTTTTTACAGGTAAGCAGACTTTCAGCAGTTCTCTCTTTCCAATTTCAGCCCTACCCGCTATCTGGAAGTCACCATCCCCTTCGCTGTGCCAGTTCACCCACTGGTGAGGGCTGGACTCCCAACCAAGTCCTTGAAAGGACCCTGCTTTTAAAAGTCAAAACATTAAATGCATGCTGAGTGCCTGTTTTACAACCTGAGTCACTTCAGAAATCTAGACAGGAACCTTCAAACAGCTCAATGACAGCCCAAGGACAAGGCATTCCCAAGAAAGGCACATCTTAAGCCAGTTTCAATGGCACTTAGAGGTAGACAACCTGTAATCAACCTGCCATCTACACACAGGAAAGTCCAGCCTGTTAGGGGTGCCACAACATGCATTAGAAGATATAGAACAAATAATTAAATCAAATGAAACCTTATTCAGCACACCATCCATTCGTTCTGAGCGCTCTTTTCCATAAGAAAAGGAAAAAGCGAGGAAGAATAAACAAAAGAGTTATCTTGTATAAGCTCTAAAGTGTTACTACATCCATATAATTATATAGTCACTAGCAAATAAAAATTAATTTGCTTACTAAGAGCCCGGGATTATATTCCTTTACTGAGTCAGTCATGAGAACTCGTGCCTTTTCATTTCTTAGGGCCTTCCACTAAAATCCATGAAGAAAACAGTACACTGTGTCCACCAGAAAACCTTCCCACATTTCTTCTGCACGCACACATCCATGGCAGGCACAGGGGATGCTGAAGGCAGAAGAGGAAGAAATAACCCAAGTTATATGCTCAGGAGAGATGACTGGGATATATCAACCTCTCTGTGAAGAGATAATCCAGAGCTTGCTAGAAGGTGCAGATGACATTATCTCCATGGAACCCTTCCACTCCATACCAGGCTTAACATTTGTTGATCTCATAGCATGCTCCAGACTGTGTAACTCCACAGAGCTGCTCTGCTGGAGCTTTCAGCAAATACCCCGTGAAATGCACACTCTCACTGCAGAAAGGGGCCCATAAGGAAAATGCTAGTCAGCATCAAATTCTTTCCACAGCCTATGGACATCTATTAATCCAGCCTTTTTCCTCCCTAGTCTGGGGCCTCAGATTTCCCTAAGCTCCATTTAGACCCCACAGGCAGCAAGAAATGGTGTTTCTGAAGAGGCTGAATACGAAAAGGTTAGGGAACATCCTAGCATAAAGGCTTCCTGCTTTGCAAATCTCATTGAGCTACATGATGCTATAGCATTGCCTGAAGAGGACATTGAGAAATATAATTTAAGTTCAACTTCATGTGACTTTTCTGGTACACTTGCAGTGACTTAAATACTGGGGGTTGATCCCATGAAATGTGTTAAGTATGAAACATCTGGCTTCAAAGCAATGTAACACCACAAACTGCATGCTCAGCTTCAGTAAAGTCTAGTTCGTAATTGCAGCCTATGCTTTACCCAGTTTCAAAGTAGTTACCAAGTCAGAAAACAGTCATTTCATTTCATTCAGTAAAAAGAGCACATCCCAAATGAGGTGTCTTTAAAGAAAAGAAACAGGACAACTTGCACTGATAACGTTTATCCTTTGTACTACGCAAAGCTCTCCTGATTCATCACCTATTCATCTGCTGCGGCCACATCACTGGCCAACATCTGTTTGTGTCTTAAATTGTAGCCTTATTGTGAACTCTCCCCACTTAACACTCCCCTGGTAAAGTACTAGTCCCATTCCAACAAGGTCTACAAGGAAGAGATCTAGGAACTACCGTAGGATTATAGCATAAAAATCCCACAACTCTTTTTTCTGTCTTAATTGCTATTTTGCTAATTATAGTATTTCTTCCAGTTTGTTAAATTTCACTATTTTATTGTTTTAGGCACTTGGGGTCAGAAACATCCAAGAGCAGTACTTTGTTTTATTGCAGAGAAAGACAGTTTTCTGGTATTACTCCATCCTGGAGCAAAACAGCTGAAGTCCAAGACACTGGCCTCATTCATACCTTATTTTTTTTTTGCCCCTGACTTTCTCCCCCATATACCTAGGCCCACCTCAGACACCATGCAAGAATCCTGTAAGCAAACATCTGTCAGAGTGTGTCAAACACTAGCTGTAGAAAAGGTAGAAAATTGTGAGTAAAACGAGTTTTATCTGCTACTATGGAAAACAAACTAAATGGATAGTTACTGGAAAATATGGGCCAAGGGAGGTAATAGATGTAGTGAACAACAATACCATCTAAGCTTTGTAGGCTTGTAGAATTTAATCAGGATTCAAGCTTTTAATCATGTAATTTGGCCAAAATGTAATTTTGGCAATAGCACATGAGATTTTTGAGAACTCATACACATTTTTATAGATTTATATTTTTATATATATAAGAATAACAGGGAACACATGCTTCCGAGTCAGAGTACTTAACAGTATCAGCCCACATAGCGTTTCTGAAGACAGAGTTTGGACATTTATGTCCCAGAGCTACGATGCCTTGACCCAAAAGTGTTTTCCTGAGGAAAATTGTGCCATGTATCTGCACCATTCTCTGCTTAGCTCATTCCAGGAGCAAGAGGAAGAACTGCCTCATTTTTCCTGGTTCATCCCTTACTCCCCAAGACACAAACAAGAAGCAATCTCCACACTTTCCCCAGATGTGACAAGTAAGACCACATGTGCTTATTTCTGCAGAGCTGAACAGGGACAAGCTCCTTCCTTGAAGGAATAATAACACAGTTACACGATGGGTAGGAAGAGCCCCTTGAGTCTTTCAGGAGAATAGGTTTTACTTGCGTTCCAGGTAACTTTTCCATATCAAAAAGCCAGGAGGTTTGCAACATTGGAAGGAGGCAACAGAAGACCTATTCGTTGAGCTCTGGTTTATGTTATACACAGTACAATAAATTAAGCCAATGAATGTTTTACAAGCGTGATGTTAGTATTCTGTAAGGGATATTTCTCCATTAGAAAATCCTGATACTTAAAATGGATTCAGAGGGACTAATAAATTGGTCCAGTAGGTGTTAATCAATAATATAAATGAATAACCAATGAAAAACTGTCACTAGTATACCAAAGGGGAAATCATCCAAGAATTAAATTGGTGCAATAATGCAAGTGCATTGTATCCTTCAATAAATACATGTAAAGCATACTGGATAGAGACCAATTCCCAGTACAAAACCACGTGGTCTCTTAGACTGCCTCAAAATACATACTTTTATAAAAGATTTTTTTAAGGGCTAGATTTTTTTCTAACTGTAAGCACTGGTAAGTTGAATTCAAAGATGCACATACTCTGCTTGTGCACTGGATATTGTTTAAACTTCTTAGTTGTGTTCTTCTTCCTTTTTAATTATTCCTGCAGACAGCTTTTTGCCAGAGCTCTGAACCCTGGAGGAAAATCCCTGGAGATTTACATGAAAAAAGCTGGCTTTCCCTCTTATTTGCCTATTGAACACACGCACAGTGACAGATTGTCAGGATAGGCAAAGCCTATGCTGTTTTAACATCTGAAACATCTGTACAAGATCCTCAGACAGTCTCCATGCACTTAAAAAGCTCTGACTTCAGTCAAGTTAATAATGTCATTTTAGCTTTCTGCAGCTCACAGTGCTGCCCAGAACTTCTGCAAGAGTTGATCTTGCTGATTTTTGACACTCAAAATTCCCCCTCAGGTATAACTACTGGTGTCCTGAGTTCATTTGGCTGCCTACTTTAGGACTTTTGGTAAAAGCCCACAGAACACCTGGTACCATTTTTTGTTACCTTTGAAATTAAACCAGGGCCCAAATCTATATATGAAATGTTTGAAGTTATTGGAATTACTTAGAATCATAGAATAGGTTGGAAGAGACCTTAAAGATCATCGAGTTCCAACCTCCGTGCCCTGGGCAGGGACACCTCCCACCAGACCAGGTTGCTCAAAGCCCCATCCAGCCTGGCCTTGAACCCCTCCAGGGATGGGGCAGCCACAACTTCTACAGGCAACCTCTTCCAGTGTCTCACCACCCCAAGAGTAAAGAATTTCTTCCTCGTATTCCATCTACATCTCCCCTCTTTCAATTTAAAATTGTTACCACTAACCCTGTCACTGCACTTCCTGACAAAGAGTCCCTCCCCATCTTTTCTGTAGTCCCCCTTTACGTACTGGAAGAGGATCTAAGGTCTCGATGGAGCCTTCACTTTTCCAGGCTAGACAACCCCAACTCTCAACCTGCCCTCACTAGAAGAGCACTTCAGCCCTCAAGATCGTCTTTGTGGCCTTTCATCTGGACTTGCTCCAACAGGTACATGTCTTTCTTATGTTGGGGTGCCCCAGAGCTGGACACAATACTGTAGGTGGGGCTTCACAAGAGCAGAGGGTCTGAATCACCTCCCTCAACCTTCTAGCCACAGTTCTTTTGATGCAGCTCAGGATGGTGTTGGTTCTCTCGCCTGCAAGCACATATTACTGGCTCATGTTGAGCTTCTCCTCAGTTAACACTCCCAAGTCCTTCTTAGGGCTGCTCTCAATCCTCCACCCAACCTACAGTGGGATTGCCACAACCTACATGTAGTACCTTGCACTTGGCCTTGTTGAACTTCCTTTGATGACAGGGGGAAGCTAGACTATATGCCTAATTTTCTAAGAGTGAAGGGAAAAAAAAAATAATTAACACCTTATAGGATTATTTTTGCCCTTTGATCCTTCATCCCCCCATCAGAACAAACCCATTGGCTTAATTGGTTGACCACATCTCCACATTCTGCCATCCAACAGTGCTGAAGGAGTGGCTGCCACAAAGACAGCATGGGAAATTCTATCTCAAAACTGGCAATACTGATGCCAAATATTTGGTTTGTCATCAAGAGACAGGGCCAAAATGCTACCACTCTGTTTTACGTTATTCCCACGATATTTCAAATTACATGGCATGATCTCTGCTGTGGAGAGCTTGGCCTTAAGTTTAAACTGTATTTTTACTGTGCCTTCTCACTGGAGAAAGGTTGTAGCAGCAGTTTTATATCACATTCACGTTTGTTCTCCTTTATCCCTGGGCTGGTCCCAGGCACAGTGATTCACACCTAGCTTCATATGGACTCGGAGATCTGTTCTGGCAGCCAGGAGTTCCTAGTGCCTTGAAACATTACAGCCTCCTCACTTTTACTCAGGAAAGGGTGCTTACATTGAACAGGAAAGCAGAAGCCTTTTCAGGCAGTAGAATTGTCATCCTGGTGACCTTCTGTCAACAGAGGAGTCTTCCAGTCATGGGTTAAGCCAACAATACAGCTACTTCACTTTACCAGGTAGCTAAGCTGGAGACCTGACTGCCCATCTTTTCTGCAGCCTTGCAAAAGGCTCCATCCAGGAAAAAAATAAATAGGTCTTTGACAGGCAGCACAAACAGAGTATGTTTTGTCAGTAACACCATGTAAATCTAGCAACAGATATTACATATTGACACAGATATAATAACGTGCAGCAGGAGCACAAGTGTGCCTAGCCCTCCCACAGGTACCCAGTGAGCTTTTCATACCCAGATCTGCAGTGACTGGACACATATGGCAGGTGCAGGAGGTTTTAAGATTGCTCCTGCATCCCTGCTGCTGTACAGAGATTTGCTGGCTTTATTTCAGGCATTTACCAGACTCTGTTGAGCCCTTCTAGGCTTGGAATTGATAACTGCTAGCTTGCATGCAAGATGCTGCTCGTTAGAGTCAATGTTAACGGAACTACCAGCACTCCACGTTTTTAAAATTCTGTTCTTTCCTGCCTCTGGACTTAAGAATAAAATTTTTTACAATATTTTTTTTTACAAACGTTGGTTATTATGTTATTAGCAGTAGCCACACACTCACAAGACAATTGAAATGGTGAATAAAATTCTTCAGGCCAGTAAGAGACAATCAAGTGCTCTGCAGGCTAAAAGAGCGTTATATTTGATATTCCCCCAAGTGCAACTCAAGTTGTTTACTTTTTTGTTTGTGTTTTTATTAGCACTTTACAGAGAACTGCCCTCAGTCCCAAAGGTGATTGCTATAGTTCTTATATCAACAGCTATTTTAATTAAAAATTTGACTTGTGGCAAACTGTACAATAAGGAGCGAGAGTCTTGGTGCATTCAAGAAGAAGAAAAAAAAAAGAGCTGGAATATCCTCATCTGTGTTTCCACCAGACTAATACCTACCAATCTACTACTAAACCAGCAAATATTATCCACATACGCACCCTATCTTTACTGAAACTTGATAATTTTTAATAGAATTCCTCTACATTCAATAAATTGAAGATATAATTTCATTCAGAATATACTGGTTATTTTCTTCAGGTATTAGATTCAGATTTCAGTTCATGTTAACACTGGAGGTACAAATTCATATTTGAGTTGGACTGACATTCTTAGCTATTCATCCATCATTATAAACCAAAACCCAGTAGTAGCCTTTTTATCATCAATTATAGAAGTATCCACTGCAAAATTCCTGTTCTTACCAGGAAAAGCATGCACAGTCTAAATTCAACTTTTTTTTTTTTTTGCAAACCTTTCCCTCTACCTCCTCTTCAATTCAAATTATTTTGCTCAACCACACATAGCATCTTGAAAAATCTGCAGTAGTAAATTTGATTACTGTCAATTCTGGCATTCCTTAAAACCTCAAGGACTTCAGAGACTTGGGCCTGTTCAAAAATGTTTTCTGCTGTTGATAGAAAATGTAGCTTAACATTACGGTTTACAGAATGCCTAAAGAAGTGACAAGAAATCATCAGTTTGTATCACTCAGGAAATGAAACAATTCGCAGTTAGAATAAAGCAGTCTCCTGAGCACCTCCAGGACAGCTGGTCTCTAGTATCCCTATTACTCATTATTTGAGCCTACAGTAGATAAATAACAGACCATGAACTGAAACATCTGCACAATTCAACCCAAATTTATTTTGGATCTCCTTATAAATATGATTCACATTCTGGGCTTTCAGGAAAGTAAGTTAGACATAACATCGCCACCACCTCCCTGCTCCATTTTTACTAATTAACATGACTTCATGAGGTTGATAAATGAAGCACATACCTCCACTATTCAAGATGTGCTTCCTATACGTGAATCTATATGCCTCTCTGAATAGATATTTGTCTGAAGTCATCATCCACACATACATTCTTCAGAAGGCATCTAACTCCAATCACTTTTGTCACCTTTACAAGCCTCTGCCATCCCTTTTATTTGACATTTGCTATTCAGGTTCCAACTTCAGAGCTGCAGTTTTCCCCAGATAATTCCACCCTCAGAAAAAAAAAAAAATGCAGGGGAAAGTAGGTGGGAAACAATTCACCAGTCAGATAGTCAACACAAAATATCTGCATCTGAAGCCAATTAAACTGGTAAAGTCATCACATGAGGTGCTCTGAGGATTTGAATGCCTTGATCTCCCAGCTCTGCCATAGCCATTTTATTAAAGCCTTGATCATGTCATCCCCACGATCTGCAAAAATGCAATAAAGCTACTCCTACCTCTCAGCCTACAGGAAACTTGGCAGGTCCCAAGATATTCAGGACCTGCCTACACAAGACAAGGCAACACCATGCTCGGTGGACATTGGAGCCAGTTCTGAGAGCAGCAAAGCTCTGCACACAGCGTGACACTGGGGTCCCCAGTGACACCTCAGCACAGTGCTGGGCCCATACTGGTTTGGTGCTGTGCCTTGGCGACGTGAAGAAGCTGCTCCCAGGCTCAGCTCGGTCAGTTCTCACCCAAGTAGACCGTGCTACTTGTCACAGATACACATTGACACTGCAGCCACCCAAACACACCACCATGATGAGACCACAAGCTCATCATGTGCAACAAAGACACCCACTCCTATCTCAAATGAACCTGCAAGTATGCCACCACGCAAGACCATAAGAAGGTGGCCCACGTTATTCATTTAAACTCTTCCTGGGGGAGTGGGTCACAACTGTGACTTTGCCATGAGAACTTTGACATCATCTTCAGAAGGACCAAGATTTCACCCAAAATCTTCACAAAATTAGATTTTTCTTATCAGGAGGAAACCATGGAGATCTCAGCGCTGTTTGACAAAAGGGAGTAGAAGAAAGGGAGAACTTTAAAATAAAAAGCAGAAAACATCATTTCCTCTGGCCCAACCAAATTATTTTAGAGCAAGATGTTCATGATTCATTGGATAGTTGGAAAATTTACCTATTTACAAGAACCAAGACGACACAAGCTTCCAAAACGTGCATGAAAAAATAATAAAATATTCAACATGCAGCCTTTGATTAGGGGATTTTGAATAAACAAATTGATACAGTAACATTTTTATTCATAAAAAGAGAGAAAAGAATCTAGTAAGAGTTGCCAGATGCTGTTTTGTTTATATTCAGTGTAAAGAAGCAGTTACACGACCTATTAAGAGTCACCAACTTCTGCCCTTCCTTCTACTTATAGCGGTGATAGAAGTGGAGATATAACCCACACTCCCTACAATTGCTCCCAAATTTTGTAAGTGATTAAATCACCAGCAATAGTGATGGCAACACCAGCCTCTTCAATGGATTATGCTATGACTACAATATTTTACACTGCTAAATTCATGCATGGTTCAGCCACGCCTCACTTAAATTTTTAGCTAATGAGAATTTTCCTTGCTGTAAGAGCAGCCTTTCCAGACTACAGGAAATCTTTGCAACCAATAATTAAGTTAACAATGAATTATCAATTTGGGGTTTTTAAAACCAGCTATATCATCCCAACTATTAGCAGTGACTTCCAAAGCAACGAGAAAAAAAAGAAGAAAGCAAACAAAGAAAAGATAATGAAATATGGACACGCACTGAGACCTTGCACGATCACCCCTGTTACACACACCTCTGCCAAGCCCCCCACCACACACCCCGAGCTAAACTTTGCACAGAAAAGTAAGGTGCATGCAATGGCACTTGTTAATTAAGTCTGTAGTAAGAGCATCTGCCTGAAAACAAATTCCAAACATCCCAGCACAGCCAGCAACATTTGGGCCTACGCTTGGTGTACGATCTTTGTCACGCTCCTTGAGGATGCAGTGCAATGAGATAGTTTTCAAGCCATTCAATCACATGAGTGAAGTCATGCTCAGAGGCGTGTGGCAGATAACATGTTCTCTATTATCCATGATTTACAGCAAGCCAAGGAGAGCATTTCAATATCTTTTTTTCTGCAAAAGACATTGTCCACATTACCGAGGAACCAGATTACGGCTCAGAAATAGCAGGCCTAGCACTGTTTGAAGTCAAACTTGGGAGGAAAAAAAACAATATTTTCTTTTATTGCTCTACATGAGAGAGCTTTTGTCACTCCAAGACATCCAAGCAACATAAAACTGACGCCTAAAAGCCAGCATGACATTCTGACAGTGATGCATGGCTGTTCCTTATGTCAAGGGAGTGCACATCTCAACAGCTGGCTGATGCAGGAATTGGACACACATCCTTTCGCTGGAATACAACCTCCTTCTCTGGGCCTTGCCTTCATTCCAGCTTGTCAGGAGAATTTCTTCCACTGCACCCAAACATATTGCAAGTGTTTTTCCCGTTTGGTGAAAGGACGACTCTTCAGTTGTTTCCCTGCAGGAATTTTCCTCACACATGAAGCATTCGTAGATAAAAATGTAATTTGAGGTAATTGATTAAATAATAAGCAAAGTAAGTTACAAGACTCTCGGTTAACAGAAGTGGTTTTTAAAAAGCTGACCTAACTCTATGGGACACTTTCCGCTTCAAATAAGTAGAATTGAGATTCCACACAAAATTTTTTCATAGATTTAGTTCGAGATGGTTTAAAATATATAGTTTATGACAACTCTATTACATGAGTGAAAAGAGTACTTAGTAAAAGTGTTGTTGAATATTGGAATGTAAATCTCTGAGCTCCTTATCTTATGAAGTAAGTCTTTTTGTGTGCATAAAATACAGTTCAACCGTAAGTATTTTCTAGAAAATGGGGGACAAATCCCAGCATAATCTTTAGACAAAGTTATTTCAGATGCCTAAAGCCGGTAAAATTATAGCTGTGCCTGGTCCTAAACTTGAGGGTCTTTCAGCATTTCCAATACAAAAGCAGTTTTTCAGGGGCTTATAACTCATCCGTAAAAATTTGATTCAGGCTTAATCTTGGCATAAGAATACTCAGCCTGGAATATACCTACAAGTTAGGCCAGAAGATATGAGAGAGTGTGTTTTCATCTGGGCACAGGGTTCAGGCTCTCTCCAAAAGATGCTCTTTGCATTTACAAAATTCATATTTGTACTATTCACATACATGGGATGCATTTCAAGAGGATAACAAGCTGCACGTCTAACTACCTGCCCTGAGCAACTGAAAAACAAAAGATCTGCCTTGTACAGTAAAGTAATGGCCATGCAAAAAATCAAAATAGTATTTTAACAGGTTTAAGAGGATAAAAATGGTCACTTTCAGAAAAAAAAAAGAAAGAAAGAAAGAAAAACCCACTAAAGCCTGTTCCCAAGAGATTTTTCTGATCTACAATATTATTTTAAGGTTAAAATAAGAACCGCTTAGATACCATACTAAATTCTCCAAATTACAGTTTCTTAAATCTGATACAGAAAAGAATAAGAGGGCAGGCCACCCTGACGAGGCCTTCCCGCTGGTCTTGGGCAAAGGAATAAGGTAAATTGAGAAGCCGGATCCGATCCTAAAAAACTCTCTTCCACAACATGAGACTCTGGCGAGAGCAAAGGGACAGGCTGGTGGGTTATTTTAGCCAAGTGCACGTGTGCTGCTGCCTGCAGCTCACAGCTGCTGAATTAGGCAGTGGGAGCAAACAGACACACACGGGCAGGCATCTTTACACAGCAGAGGACACCAGCAGCAAGAATGGCACCCTAGGAGGCTGCCAACTGGATTAGGATTGCTAAACCTAAGGGGAAGAGAGGTGGCTGTGGTTGAGGAGGACAGACTGGGGGGGGCTGAAACCAGCCATCCTCATTCCTGCTCTTTTCTCATATGCTTCAAGCACAGGGATGAGCTGCCTGACAAGAGATCAGCCCTGTGGCATAATCCTGCCCCTCACTTCGGAGTTTACAACCCAACAGGAGAGACAAAATGCATGCATGATCAAAAAAAAAGAAATCCACAAAAAGAAAAAAAAATAGCAGGGGTAACAATCATAAATACCCACATGAAACCTGACTATAGAACAACTCAAGTAACAACCAAATCATATTAAAAATCAGCAGGAGACTGGGAGGAGGAGGAGGGGGGAGGGCTCAGCTCAACTATTCAGTGCCCTTCACAAACATCCATCTTCCCTTTCCCAGCAACAGCCCATTTCTATTATGTTTGTGGGTTCTGCTAAAATGAAGAGGAGCAGGGGTCTGCCAAGAAGATTCCTGATAATTGCTACATGCCAAACAGAAGTCATAAGCCAAATTGTCTTTTTTCCATTGTTTCTGGGGCTGTGCTCTAGAGAGCAGTAGTACCCCCCAACCAAACACCAACACTCACATATGACGTGATTCTTCCTCCTCTCTCTCTGCTGCCAGGCTTCCATGATCTGGGATGTACTTGGGTTATTAACAGGTGGGACCTCTCCTACCCATTTACATGCAGCTGGCAAAGGTATCTTAATAAAATGCACAGATTCTACTGTCCACATTAGGCCCTTAGATCTCTACCTCGTTGAGCTGTATATCAATAGCCAGGCACCAAGGAGCTCCTAGCCTTTTCCAGAAATTGGAATGCTGTCACAGAAGGCAAAAAAAAAAAAAATATATATATACATATATACACATACACACCTATGTTAAGAGTCAATTCTAAATTTTGACATTTAGGATGAGAAGCAAATCCAGGTCAAAACAGCTGCTGACCTTTCTGAAGTCAAGCCAAAAGAAAATCCACACATGGATGTTGGTGTGGGTCATTTTGGGGCTTTTTTTGTTGTTGGGGGTTTTTATTGTTCTGTTTCTTTTCAAAGGTGTAATCAAAATGCACGTTCTGCACTTGAGAACAACTTAAAATCTAGTGGGCAGTCAAGATCCCATTCATTTCAAAACATAGCTGTTCAATTTCTGCTTTCCCTCTTCCTCTCCTAGGTCCCTTTCATCACCCCACTATTATGCTAACATAACTAATGTCCCAACAGCTAAATCTCCAATAACTTATCATATATCTCATTATGATAAAATTACGATGACGGATATTTTACTAAAAACAGATTTAAGACACCATCTCTTGTTTTTATACACTTAAATTCATATTTTACATTAAAATGCCTATACCAGTGTTGTGCAGACCTGTGTACCCAAGAGATTTGTTGCATTTGCACACTGTATACGATCAAGCATGAAAAAAGGCTAGTGTGCCTTGTCTGTTTTATACTTCCCACCCCAAACTCAGCTGCCTGACTGGCAGGAAAGATAGGTTTCTTTGGGAAAGACAACATCCCACCACTGTATTTTGGAAGCAGCAGTGAGTTTGCGTCCATGAGAGATCCATTGAAAGCTGGCAATGAAAAAGATTTCCTGAGTGCCTTTTGGGCTAATAAGAAAGAAGTACAGCACTACAGAATACCTGCAAGCCTATATAGGACATATTTATAATATAGGAAACACGTAGAAAAGGTCTCAGCTGACATGCAGGTCCTGACATACCAAGTGATTCACATATAGTAAGAGCCAGGATCTCAGCAGCGCATCATTATATAGGTACACCATTATACAATCTAAGGAACAAATTTTTGTTCCATATAACAGATTTTGAAAAGAAAATGACAAATATTTCTCATATTTACACAGAACAAATACAGTTAGCCTCTTAGAGTCTTCTTGACAATATACTCTGAAAACACACATTATTTCCTTGCTTTCTGTACATGCTGTGCCTGTGTATTGGTGCAGCTAAACACACCAGTCTGAGCTGTGGGCTCCCAAGGGTGGATTTATGAGCAGTCCAAAGTTATATTTTAGAGCATTGTTTTAAAAGCAGTGTCCAGAAAGAGAAGATGGGGGTACAACATTTTCCAATTGGGGCCACACATAGGGCTTTCCCCTCTATCAACTATGACAAGAAGTCCCACTGCTGCACACACACAAAACAAGAGCTTCTTTTAAAAGTCTTCCTGAATCAGACCTGCTAACCTCTGACCAGAAAGTCAAGAACACAAGGAAATATTGGGAATAAACTCTAAGGCGTGGTCATCTGGAGAGCCAATTGGTCTTATGTCCACATGGCTCTCATAGAGGATTCGAGCACAGAACAAGACCTATGTACTGGATGTGCTGCTGTGCTGAAATTTGGCTAGGGGAAGGATACAATCAAGTATAACTAGCAGCTCCTGGCTATTTTATATTTCTCTTAAAAAAAAAAATATTAAAACTGCAGCTGTAAGGTTCATTCTTGAATGGAACAACATCTTGCTGTTGGCAAAAGCACACCATCTGTAGCTCTCTACATTTCTTGAAGCATCCTCTACAACTTCCCTTCCTCAACTAATCAATATTCAAGTTATTTGTTGATTTGTTTGGGTTTTTTTTTTAAAGACAAGTATGGATACTACCTTCCCAGGCTCTGCACAGTAGCAGCTGAATGAAAGACAGAAGCATACTGAATGTATAGAGTCTTAAATTTCATCAATTTTCAGTAATACAGGTTGAGTCATGATGAGCCATGCTCAAAGATCACAGAACCTGACCACGGATGTACTTGTGTGGTCAAATACAGTTGTATTTAAAGAACCAGCATCCTGAAAATACAAGGGAATGAGACCAAATAGAATAGAAGGAAAAGATTATTAAGAACCTCTCAGAGAATGGGCGGCATCACCTTCATGTTGAAGGCCAAACTTGAACACACACCAAGATCAGACTATGAAAGCCTCCTAAAGACAGACTCTGGCAAGAAATGGGGCAGGGGAGAGCAAGGAGATCAGGTATTCATGGTTCAACCCACTTTGAGCAAATGACAAATGTTGCTCTGAAACTATTCATGGTTTATTAAAAAAAAAAAAGATTATATTCTTCTGTGGTACAGGGCTACAAACCACTTGTCTTGAGGTGTCAAATTATAGAAGTCTAAGAAATAGCTTTAAAAGTCACCATGGACAAAGATACTTCAAGATAGAGCACATGTGATAGCCTCATGGATCAAGAAGGACCTCAAGATGTTCTGTGACATGAAGTACAGAAGTACAAATCTCCTTAACTAGAGCGTTCCATTCTGTTTTGCAAACTACAAAGAATAAGGTCTTTATTATAAATACTTGCACATTCTTTCAGCATTTTTCTGCTTGAGATGCTACTACATTAACAGCCAATTCCACCATTTTTTTTGTTTGTTTTTTTTTTTAATGTGATTGGACTCTATGATCTCAAAGGTCCCTTCCAACCGCTAAGATTCTGTGATTAAGACTTGGGTGGGTTTTCTTTGTCTTGGTGTTTGTCAAAGGGTGTCAGTCATTTTCGGATAAAACTTCTCTATCCAAAGCGTTCAGAAGACTGACAAATCCTTTGACCTTACACACAAAGTGTGTTTGTGTATATTTATCTGGTTTGTACCTGTTAAGAATACTGCACTTGGAAACGAGTATTTACATCACAGTGCCTACTCAAACTAAAACTGGATTTGATGTAACATTTAGATAATGTATACTAAAACCAAGTGCTCACTTTCCCATGCAAGACCACAAGAAAATTTTAAGAACTCAAATTTGTTTTCAAGGTATCTGTTTGTGTTCTAAAGAAATCTTAAAGGGTTAAGCAAACATCATTATCATCAGCAAAATCAGAGTATTCCTAGAAGGCTTCATTTTTATCCAAAAGTAACAATTTAGTAGAAGAGTTTTTTAATACAGTCGGTACAGTCTAGGTACACATTCCCCCAACCTGTTAAGGTACATACATACAACTCACCAAAAATAAAACCACTTAGTGCATGCACAGGTAGCAAGAGGTTAAACTGCACAGTTCAACCAATTTCCCTTTTAACTTGCAGTAATTTCTGACTATGAGGACAAACCAAAGCCATTTTTCAAGTAAAGCCACAGTATTTTATTTTATTTTTTTTTAAATACTCCCAGTATTGGCTGCAAAATCTCTTCTGGCCAAAAGACAGGCTGAAAGCAAACCAGAAAAGCAAACTATAAATATGCCTGCCTGGATACCCGATTAAAGAAACTGCACTCTTTTGGTGTGAATTACCTAGAGTAGCGTGCATCCTCATTTTATGTTCAGCCTGAATGCCTCTCCTAGTCTACATTGGAAACTTTTTTTTTTCCATTCAGCAATCTTAACACATTTTAAGCACATGTAGCATCAAATGTATTACATGTCAATCTGGTTATCGTTAAAATGAAAAATCAATATGTCCGATTCAAGAGTAAACAGGAGTCGAAGTTGTCATTGCAGATGACATATAATTATAGAATAAGATTTGTACTTGGCAAATCATTATTTCCTGAAAAGGGGCAACAAACAGTAGCAAGAAACTTTTCACAGCAAGTCAGGATAGTGCCACTTATAGCCAGGGAATTAGTTATATGAACACAGAAAGATACCTACGCAGCCAAAAGGAGCAATAAGCAAACAGTCACTGTTAAATTTAATCATTATGTATGTTTAGCTGATGAGAGAACATGTAGCTTTATGTTACTGGGCTGGGTCCAGATTTTTATTTAAAACAGGAGTACTGAAAATAAGAACTTCAAAAAAATACTACGAGGTTTCTGCTCTGGACCATTAATTTTTCAGTCAAATCAAACTATCATTTAATTGAATCCTGATGCTAGAACTTGGATTCTACATGAAAAACTTGAAACTAAAGCACATAGAATAATTTGTTATGTTGAGCTATTCAGGCAATATGTCTAGGGGGGAAAAAAAAAAAAAGAGAGACAAACCCAAAATAAAGTTAGTCTAGTTTCTGTGATGACACAGAGCTAATAACAAAAGGAAACAAACCTTTGTCCTGGTCAAGAAACTAAGCCATTAACTATCATTTCTTTCTAGTGGATGCTAGATTTAAGGACACGCTTGCAAAATGACAGAAAATGCTCAGCAGGAACACAACACCTATCAGTAGTACTACTTGGAAAAAAAAAAAAGTACTTCAAAAGGAAACTAGTAATTTAGGCATCCTCTTTGAGCCAATACAAAAAAAAACTTGGCTTTCGGAAGGAGCAGAGAAGTCTCCAAACAAAGAAAACTACCTCTAAAACGGTGTCAAATCAAGTATTTAAACACTATGGGGATGGAGCAAGGGGCCACTTCACTGCTGTACTCCTAATTTGATACATAGAAGAGAATTTCACTTCAGAAAAGTAAGCTGGAGCCTTTTGTTTCCAATCTTGAATCACAACTTACAAAAGCATCTACACCTGGCATTTTGGGGTCTTCGATGAACTAATTTAAATTCATTCATATTTGCTTCTCCTTGCACCTCATTACTCTTATTCTCCCTCACTGCTAAGTCATTAGTTAGCACTATCTGAGTAATGAAAGAGGAAAGACCCTCCATTTTTTTAGTCATTCAACTAACCAGCTGTGAACTTTTTCAGACAGACAAGAACATGCTGAAAGTATATGGCAGCCCTTCAGCTGCTGAGCTGAAAGTATCCTGGTTCTGCTGAGCAGTTGACAGCTTCTTTTTGCACGTGAACCAAAGCATCTCAGTCTTAAAATAGCCTTGGTACACCAGAAACCATCTGAGATTTTAAACAACAAGAGAGAAACCAGTATGCTGCTAGGTCATAAATACGAACAGCAACCTGAAAATCCCCACAAAATTCTTCCCAATATCAGTCATATAAACCAGGACAAGAAGTAAATGGGTACAGAAAGGGTTCAGTATATATCGGTGTTGTAATTATGGTCTTGCGTTTTGCCTCCAGATCACTTGTGTTCTCTAGTTAGAGAGTTCTCCAGTCAGATAGGCTGCAGACTATCACAAAAATGATATTTCTATTTTGCAGATAGAAGAAAATATTCTCACTTCAACACTTTCACATGTAAAGATCATCTAGAATGGCAACACAGTATTCTTATTCTTATCAGATGATAAGGAAGAGTAAATTTCAAAGTTGTGCCACTCCACTCTTCCATTGACACTAATAAGAGCACTAAGTACTCAGCACATTTACAGACTGTATCAACAACATCACTGCCAGAAGTTAAGCACCTGAACACTAATTTTGACACTTCTACACATTTTCTTATTATTACATTTCCCTCAAGTGAGGCTCTTGACGCAGCTGAAGGGGAGGTTTTAATATCTGCATTACAGGTGAGTTTAACAAGCCCCCAGCCAAGAGGCAGCAGCCTCCAGACACCCAATTGATATTCCAGCCTACACACCAAACAAAATGATTTTCAAACAGTGCCTGTTGAATTAACACAATCAGTTCCTTTTATTCAGCAAGGACACACAGAAATGCTTTAATCTCAAAAAACCTTTGCAAGATACATGGAACTGAAGCTATTGAATAATACCCCTAATAGATATAACAGCTCAATGATTCAGAACTCTAAGCTTTGCTAAAGATCTTTCAAATGCTGACCTGCAAATAAAAGCTTCAAATTCCCTAAAACACTAAAATTCAAATTTACTTTGCTCTAAACCACTATCTTCTATGCTACTGCTAGAACTAGTAGCTAGTTCTGACCTTTAGGAAGAGAACAGTAAAAAGTTTAGTATATTTAAGATAAGGGTACAATGAAAAAGAAGAAAGCAAATTAATTTTTTCCATTTACTTGCTTTGTTACAAGAATAGAGCACAATTCTCTTGCACGTTCATTTACACCTATTTAAAGTACTATCACTATTAAGTCAGAAACATAGTAATCTGGGTACACTCAGTACAGTACCAGAGAATCCAATAATAAAGCTGGGGAGGAGAGGAAGGAGATCTCCTTTGCCTTCTTTTCTTGCACAGGAAAAAAAAAAAAAAATCAGGATGAACAAGGGGCTGTTGTACCAAAGACACCCTAAAAACCCTAAATGCCACCTTCCTTTGAAAATTCTACATCAACTAGAGAGCTAATGAAATGGTAGCACAAAACAGGAAACCCAATACCTTAAATACACACAGAAATCACCAAATTTTGGACTAAGGGAGGTTATGAGACACACACAATAGAAATATCATCCACAGGCTTTTACCGACCACAGTACCCACAGGTAAAATCCTCTGGGCTGGAGACCAGCCTAGTCCACTTCATAATCATATGGGTTCTTCCTAAATTCCATTTTGTCACATTAGCCAGCCAGAAAACACAGTTGGGATCCCACCAGCAAGGACAGTCTAATCTTCTCCACCTTGTACAACACAACTCCTGGGAGACATGAACTAACTTGACCACCCACAAAATTAAGCCACACAAGGGACAGAGAAAGCAGCTAAGACATCAACTCTATAGATGTAAGGTATCCAAAGCATACCTTCCTGAACTGGTCACTTAGCTTTGAAGTCCTCTTCTAGAGATGAATTCAAAGCTTAATTCTACTCATTATTAGGAATTATTAAGAAGTATGAATAAGTAAACGTTACCTCAGCAAAAGAGAAAAAAAAAAAAATCCAGCAAACATCAAATCCACCAAAAGGCCCATAAGAATCAGATTTTCCTAGTAAATATGTATACACATACCCATATGTATGGGTATATACACACTCACACTACCCACAGGGATAGAAAACACAGGAGGGAAAAAAAGAAAATAAAACAGAATACTGAAATACAAAACAAACTTTTACCTCTGCAATGTATTTTTCAGATGAAACAAAGCCTGTGTAAAGCCTCAGCTTCCCAAGAGCTTCAACTCCAACAAAAATAGTCCTCTCAGAGCTGGTATTTAAAGTGCCAACACCTGACTGGGGTTAACAGGTGTTAGGAGTTATGGAAACGGTGCTGTTGATTACTATTGGGTGTGTTTTCCTCTCGTCTTCACAGTTCCCTTACACCACCTGGAGTAAGACCAGTATTTGGGGTTGCCTACTGTAACAATGCTAAATATTAACATCTGTGCTGAAGGAAAAAAAGTCAGCATACGATAAAGGCAAGTTGTTTTTTCTCTCTTAAAAAAAGACATCTTAAAAGAAAAAAAGAAAAAGCTTCTAAGCTTGAAAAATTTCAGTGTACTTATATATTTTCACTAATACCTGGTATTTGGGGGAAGGTGAGATTCCACACCCAGGTGGGTTTTTTGCATCCCTAGAAAACATGCATGAGGCTAAATTCTAATCCTTATATAAACCATGCTTAAAGCATCCCCAGAATGGAAACCTGGGGTAAATGTGCAAGATGAAAAATCTGGAGAGCTGGTATGAGAGACCAGAGAAACAAGGAAAGAGTCTCAAAGAGCGCGTCCTCTGGCAGGGCACCAGGAGAGGAAGATCACAATCAACCCTGTAGTCCATCCTTCCAAGTCAGGCACAAAAAAAAATTTATGGAATGTCTAAATGACCTAAAGATGCCTTTCTTTTGTATTATCATATCATCTGCAAATACGGGATTACTTACTGTTTGTACCATAGCTCAGCAGGCTTGTGTTTCATTGTGCTTCAGCAGATTAGGAAAACCCAGGGGCAGGTTTTCTAAAGAAACAGCCTCTCACTGGATGCAGACTGGGCGGCCACAGCCTCTGCTGTGCACGAGCTGACATTTACCTGGCCGTTTTGGGTACCAGGCAGGGATGGAGTTTGCAGGCAGCCTTTCAGCCTACAGAGCTCCCTACCTGTTCCTTGTTCCCAGGAAAACTTCTGCCCTAGCAGCAGCTGCAGCTCTTGCCTTCATATCTGGAAATCTTTCCCTCTCACCCCGCTGTCTGTGAAGTGCCAAGAAGCAGCCCAGCTGTTCGGCATTTCATTGCTGATTTCTTTGGGAAGGCCTGAAGAAGCCACAAGTGGGCTGCCTTTCTTTTCTGTGGGAGAAGAGGAGCCTTTTATAACTTTGGGGTTAGGGGGGGGAGAGAAAGAAGAAAAAAGAAAAGCAACTCGAGCCTTTTTCCTTGCTCCCTTGCCCTGTGTGAACCGAGGAATCTCAAAATCTTCACGCTCACCATACTTTGAGCCTTTCTCTCTCTCTTTTGCAGGTCTCGGAGCAGCAGAGGGAGCATCTCTGCCTATTACTCATGGCAGGGCTACACAGGAGGCCAAGCCCATATTTCAGGCTCCTCATCTCTTTGCAGAGACAGTGCAGGCTGCTACTGAGCACCTTCAGAAGAGATCTTATCGTGCCTCTTAAAAAGACCTTTCTCCCAAACCAAGCGAAGTGGGAGTGGCCAATGTCATCTATATTCATGCCATGTTTTATAGCTCAAACATCAGATCGCTCCTGCTGTAACCCAGTTTGTAAAGTGTGTTTGGAGGGAATGAAAACAAAGCAAAAAAAAAAAAAAAAAAGTTGTTTTTTTTTTCCTGCTGCTTGCAGATCAAAAGGCTTACATGCTGTACTTTCACCACAAAGCAAATGTTTGTGCTATGTAAACTCCCAACAATTGAGATTATAATGAAAGCACTAACAGACATTTTTGTTGACCTACAGCTCACTTATAATCACAGGTATGTTCAGTAGCTTTTAAAATCTGAAAGGCAGAAACGAGTTCCTGGCTGTTCTTGTTACACAGTGTTTTCTGAGCCTTCCTGCTTTAATTCAGGCTTTCTTTTCATCGCAAGTTGGTTGCCACAAAATGTTTGCATTCCCAGTGCTCTGAGGCAAAAAGGAAAATAAATTAAAGAATGCACTGTGTGAAAACGTTTGGCAGAAATCAGGAGGGAAAACAATAATCAAAATCAGCTAGAGCTGCTCAGTAGCGACCAGAGAGAGAACAATCTGCTGCAGAAGGATCTCCTTGTCTCCAGCATCTTTTTTCGCTTTCTTTCTCCCCAAAAGTGTACATGGGGAATATAGAGCAGTGTGCCTCTTAGCTCCAGCAACAGGGGCATGAGTAAATCCTGCCCAGGATGGCAAAAGCCTGCAAAATAAGGCCAGTAGGCAGCAGACAGAAAAAGTGAGATGTGAAAAGAGTTCAGTCGTGAGACCAATCACTGTAGTTACCACAAGCAGCTCCATAAACACGTTTTCCACGATAGTCCACGGAGCAATAGCTGTGTCCGTTGGACTCATGGAAGAGGAACCTGCTGGCAGGGTCTCCTCCTTTTTTGTCTGCTGGAATGAACACACTCAACACCGAGCACTCCTCTTTCGTGTGATTCCCAAAAAGAAGTACTAAGTACATCTTACCTTTCCTCTTCAAGTCCAGCCTCGATGTCTCCTCTGCCTGGGGGAAAAGGCACTCCTATAGCATACCCATAAACTTGTCTTTTAGTTTAGGGTTTGGAGTGTGTTTTTTAACCTGGTGATCTTTCCAACTCTATTCTGTGTTTTATTATACCCACATTCTGTTCCCAAACGCTTTTTGGTAAGCTGTCCAAACATGCCTGAAAGTATGGCTTTATGTGATTGCCACGATGTCATCAAGAGCCATTTTATCTAACCTACCACATTAAGCTAACCATAAATTTGAATAGCAGATCACATCATAAATTCCATCAGAACAAATATTTTTCTAAAAGCATTCAACGTTTTCTCTGCTGGAGGATGTCAGAGCAGCTTCATATAAAAGTAGTGAAAGGGGACAAAGAAAATAATAAAGCAGGAAAGCAGCTCTCAACTGATGAAGAAAACTTACCATTAAGTTTCGAAGTGAAATACTTTTGTAAAAGAAGTGTCTAATACAGAGCCAGCTTTTTGACGTGGTGTATTACAGTGAGTGAGAGAGCTTGGCCACGCTCCCAGATGAAGAACGACCCGCCGGGTGCTGCTGCCTTTGCCCTTCCTTCAGCAATTTCCCCAAAATGCCACTTAATACTTTAACCTTTCCAAAGCACTGAGGCTTTCCAAAGGCTGGGACAGGGCCTGACCCACCGTCCTGACCACCTGGTGGCCGCTTTGGGGTGGAAGGAGTGATGGTGCCAGAGAGGCAAGGCCATCCCGGTAGGACAGGGGCTGGAGCATCCCCTCACAGTGATAGATCTCTTGGCTGTCCCAATTAAGCACCCAGGCTGCTTTTAAACTCCATTTCCCTTGTTTTCAGCCAGATCCTTGGCCACTGAAACCCATCTTGACGCCGGCCACGTCCCATCTCCTCCCTCCACAAGAGGGACGGAGTCGCAAGCGACCCTTCAGCCCAGGAACCCCAGGCCAAGTGGGATTTTACCCTCCTTCTCCCCACCCCACTGCCAGTGGGGCTGAGGGTTCATGATACCCCCCACTCATGGACAGGTTTTGTACATGTCCCAGCCACAGGCAAGGAGACACACGGGTGTCTGGCAGTGGGGCTGCAGGGTGGACCCCCCCTGAGGCGGCCATGAACCGCCCAGGGCCAGTTACAGCTCCAGAGGCCAGATGGTGGGACAGCCCCACTATGGACCAACACCCAACTGTTGCGCTCCAAAACCTCACCCCAAAACTTCACAGCATACACAGCACCCCCTCCCTAAACCTTCTTACCAAAAATAAACCCGTCCAGCCACACGATGGGAGATGCGTTCCAGGGGCCTCTGTGGTGAAGGGGCGCGAGGGCCCTCAGGCAACCCTCAGTGGGGCAAGGGACAGCCCGGAGAAAGCAGGAAGAAGAGAAAACGGTTTGCTGTCAGGAATGGTCACAGAATTGTCATGGTTGGAAGGGACCTTTGAGATCATTGAGTCCAACCACCAAAAAAAAAAAAAAAAACTGAAAAGAACCCCCCCACAAACAGACACAACCCCACAATCTCGGGCACTAGAGCATGCCCTGAAGTGCCACCTCAACACGTTTTCTTCAATCCCTCCAGGGATGGGGCCTCCACCACCTCCCTGGGCAGCCCATTCCAGTGCCTGACCACCCTCTCAGAAAAGTCATTTTTCCCAAGATCTAATCTAAACCTCCCCTGCCCCAACTCCAGATCATTTCCCCTGGTCCTGTCATGATTCCCTTGGGAGAAGAGGCCAACCCCCACCTCTCTACACCCTCCTTTCAGGGAGTTGTAGAGGGCAAGGAGGTCTCCCTTCAGCCTCCTCTTCTCCAAACGCAACATGCCCACTTCCCTCAGCCTCTCCTCCTATGACTTCTTCTGCAGACCTCTCACCAGCTTGGTGGCTCTCCTCTGGACATGCTCCAGCACCTCAATGATGTCCTTCTTGTAGTGAGTGGCCCAGAACTGAACCCAGCGCTTGAGGTGAGGCCTCACCAGTGCCCAGGACAGAGGCACCATCCCTGCCCTACTCCTGCTGGCCACGCTGGTCCTGACATGGGCCAGGATGGCATTGGCCTTCTTGGCCACCTAGGCACACTGCTGGCTCGTGTTAAGCCAGCTGTCCACCAACACCCCCAGGTCTGTTTCTGCTGGGCAGCTCCAGCAACTCTGCCCTCAGCCTGTAGCATTGCCTGGAGTTGTTGTGACCAAAATGCAGGACCCAGCACTTGGTCTTGTTAAACCTCATGCCATTGGCCTTGGTTCATTGATCCAACCTGTCCAGGTCTCTCTGTAGAGCCTTCCAACCCTCAAGCAGATCAATTCTCCCACCTAGTTTGGTGTCATCTGCAAACTTACTGAGGGTGCACTCAATCCCCTCATCCAGATCATCAATAAAGACATTAAACAAGACTGGCCCCAAACCTGAGCCCTGAGGGACACCACTGGTGACTGGCTGCTAACTGGATTTCACCCCTTTAATCACAACTCTAAGGATGTGGGATCAGATGCAGGTGGGTACTTACCGCGTGCATCTAGCTTTTCAGCAAACTGTAGTTCAGAAAAGATACCAAACCCAGACCAGTCGCAGATCATCGCACAAGGTGGCCACGAAACCATGGGTGACATCAGAGCACAACCTGAGCGACGTGCATCTACCTCATCTTCTTCGATAAGCTTCTTCCCAATGACATCGTGTCCAACAAACCAAACTAAGAAGAGCTACTCTCCTTTGTAAGAAAACCACAACATTCAAGTAATTTGCGCTTGTTATGGCATTGTTCCTCCCCCTTCTCCTTCAGAAAGGTTCAAAGGCCAGAGACGATGCCTGTGGAGCACTTCACAGTTTGAGGGACGGGCTGGCAGCGACACAGGCAAGGGAGACACAGGAGAAGCAGCCACTTGACGAGCGTGACAGAGGCTCCCTGAAGAGGGTGAGCACAAACACTGCCAGCACTCACCGGGTGAGGGATGGTCCCTCGGCGCCGCCGGGGACAGAGGGGAGGTGTGACACCTGCCTGCTTGCCAGACAAGGGCAGCGAGGAGGCTGTGATGCTCCAACAGTGGCAGCACTGTTATACTTCTACCTGTTCTTTGAAAAATGTGACATCCCCTTCAGCCCACACTTGCAGCACTTACCAAAGGTCTGATTTTACCAAGTATGGATGAAAATGAATTAAGTAACTACACAGAGATCCTGGATTTCCGTAAGCTTTAGAAAAGGTCTTCAAAGCAACACAGAAAGCCACGTAAAAAAAAAAAAAAAATCCAAGTGGCACCCCTTCTAGGGTTTCTCTGCTAAGCTCCCAAATCCTCCAAATTTGAATCCAGCTCCTGTAAGATAACAAGGGGTGGTTTCATTCATTGCCTTTGCTTTAACGTGACACTGCTGAGAAGGAAGCCCGGTGACAGTACTGCGAAGTGTCAGGCACGCAGGGAGAAGAGAGACACGTTAAGTACAGTGTGCTGGACACGGGATATGAGCACGCTATGGGCTGAAAAGTGCTGTCACAAATGACTGAAGCCCTACAACGAGGCCTGGAAAGGAGTGCTAGGCTGTCTAATCCTTATTGATAAGCGTTGCCACCCTACAAACCAGAATTTGAGGAGCTGATGCTCAACGGAGAGTGTAAGAGAGCTCTGGTGGCCAGCTGGTGACCCACTGGTGATGGGGAAGAGGTGGCAGTCACAGGCAGCAGGGATGTCATCAGCCTTGATGGACGGCGGGGGCCACGACGTGGTGGGCCTGGCGATGCCCCCTCCAAAGCTAAAAAGCCTGCCTGGGTCCAGCCCCCGCTGCGAGGTGGACAGGCTCAGAGATGCCAAAATAGGTGCTAATCCTGGCCCTCAGCTTTCTGACTCTGAAACAAAGAGTGACCACACAAAAGGGAGCAGGAGTAAAAATAATAATAATAATAAATATATATATATATATTAAAAAATATATATTAAAAAAAATAGAAAAAAGAGAAAAAGAAGAAGAGAAGATGATGCCCATAACGGACGGTCTGCTTTGTCCTGCAGAAACAACAGCCAGAGCAGGAAGGAGGAGGAATGTGAGTGTGTGTGAGTGTGTGTGTGTGTGTGTGACTGTGTGTGTGCACCATGTGGGACAAAGGCAGCGTATTTCTTTCCAGCCAAGAGCTCTGCTGTCATCCCTCCGCGCCGTACCAACGCCTGTGCACCAGCAGCACCCAACCCTCTCTGCCTTCCAGGGCCTTCCACAACCGGCTGTTCCTGTTGCTTCCCCTCCTCTGAATATTCCTTTTGGCTTCCCCCCCCCCACAAAATACTATACATCCTATACATCTAGTTTAGAGGGCACTCCGAAACAGCCCCCTCTGCGGCTGCGATGGTGGACCCCGGATCTCAGAGCTGCTGGGAGCACTGGGGGCGGCCTGGGACGGGGACGGGGGGGTCGTAGGGGG
>BJBW01008318.1:0-17514 GCA_004320125.1 Scolopax mira
CCCAGGCCCCATCCTCAGCTCCTGCCCTCAGGAGAGCATTGTGGGCACCTCTTCCCCAATTCAGCCGGGCCGCCCCAGGGGTCTGCAGGGCTCCCTTATCTATGGGGGATCCTTGTCCTCCTACTCCTCCTCCTCCTCTGGTCAGCTCTGGAGCCAGCGCTATGGGGGCTGTGGTCCATGCTAAGCCTGGCAGAAGGTGTGGACGGCAGGAGAAACAGCGTTGGAGCTGATGGCAAGTCCTGGACGTGCAGCCAGAGCTGAGGAGCTCTACAAAGCCTTGGCCACACCTGAATGCCATCTAATCCATTGGGACCTATGGGTGCTTCTCAGCACTCATGGGAAGTGCTCTTCTGTTTGTCCTTCTTATGCTTTTTTTTTGTTTTGTTTTGTTTGTGATGTTCTTGCAGTAAATCTGCACTGGTTTCTCAAAAAGTATGTTTTCCATTCTGACAGTATAGGTGAGAAATTTGGTCATTTTTTGCTTTAGCATCTCTGTGAACACATCTATTAGTTTTCTGGTTTTCATCTTCAACTCTGATAATGTAATAAAATTTATATCAGAGAAGTTGTATTGCTCTCCTGTACATCGGGCTTTTGGCCAAAGCAGGCAATATTAGGTTGGCCACAGGGAAGAAAGAGCACCTTGAATGAAGCATTCATTCCATGTTAACAAATTGTTGTAATCAAGTCTGAGAAACTGGAAACTTGCCTTCTTTTTTGTTTGTTTGCTTGTTATTAGTGTAAATGTCATTTCTTGTTCCTAATAAAAATCACGCTGCATCCTAATATTCTCTTTTTTGTTTTATTCCAACCTTTCTTCACACCCCTCTCCCTTACATCGTTTCATTAGTTGATGATTATCAGTGCACCTAAGTGCCTAGGGCCAGGATATGTTCTCTGCAATGCACAATTCCTCCTTCCCAACAGCTAGAACCAGAATCAGCATCTTACAGGGTTAAAACCATCATAAAATGCATTTTCACTGGGAAATATGTGCACTTCAGGACTCAGTCAAAGAATGCATATGCAGATTGTTGTTATTAGGTTTAGTATGTGTCAATAGTTAGCTTAGATATATTTTTATATTCAAACAAATATATCCAGTTGACTTTTGTCCTCACTTTATATCCACGTTGTCACTGTGTGCAGGGAGCTGGCTGAACCTTGCACACTGGGTTTTTAAGGAAAAAAAAAAAAAAAAAAAAAAGATGTCTTTTGGATGCAGGGGAATATAGTCTGGAAGTATTTTAGTAGCTTACTGCATGAAGGTGACATCCTGTGCCTGATTAGGCTGGTGGGTTTTATTCTACTTATATCAGATAGAAAAGGCTGTTGTTACACAGTCCCATCATCCCAATTATACAAGCAGCTCTGACATTTAAGGAAGATTTTTAAGAAATCACAGCCTCCAAGAAAGGAACTGCTGGAAACTGGAGAACCTCTCTGCTCCCAAACTGTGGGGCAGTTTAGTGTCATCTCAGAAAAAAAAACAACACCCCCACAAAAGGACACGTTCATTGTGGCAGGATTGCTATCTTGGGAATACTCCAGATAAATATGAGTAATTCTGATCTGGAAGTGGCACTGCAATTTTCATACAAGTTGAGGGTATGCCAACAATTCTGCTCAGAGACATGAATTCACCTCGTCTGGAGGTGTCTGAGATAACTGGTTTACTTAGCTTGAGTCACACTCTCAGAGAAGCCACAAGAGCGCAGTGCTGAGTCTTGTGTGAGCCCAATGAACACATTTTAGGTCCCAGCAAGGTTTTGAGGCCATTCCAGCAACTGGAATGGCCAGAGTTTACTGTGTCAACATCAACAGCAACCATGCTTTTTGGCTCGAAGAATAGTCATATCAAAGCATAAATACTTTGAAATACTGTTCTTCAAACAGAAAGTGCTACTCAACCCCTCCTTGTTGGCAGTTACTCTTTTTTCATTGCATTCTCCTTTTCTCATATGGCACATCTGCTTGGGTGCTCTTATTTGGCTCCTCCTTGGGTGCAGTAAATGCATCAGTACAACCTGGGTGTGCTGTGTTGCCAGACAAGACAAATTCCACCCACGTCATAGATGCACTCTTGGATGGGTGACTTCAAAGCCGTCCACCACAGTCTTGAAAGAACTGCACAGAAATACCTGGGTGTCCTGAGCAGAGTTTGGATTTCGATTATGAACTGAAATGAAGGATGCTCCTTTGTGATGCTCACCCAAGCTAGTCTTTATGTTTGTAAAGAAATAATCTAAAATCAATTTATATAAGCTTTTGTAGATACATTTGAATGTCTTTTTTTGATGGTGTTAGAATAAAATTATATGCTTGATAGAGATAAAAATATTTTATGCTAAATTAGTAAATGGGTTTGATGATTGTTCATGTACAATGGATCCATGTGTCACACTAACTTTGCTTGTCATAGAGCTATTTGTCTCAGAATATTTCACTCTACCATATTTGCACTGGGAAAAATGTCTGTGAATGGTTTAAGTTGGTAAAGTACACGGAAATCCCATTGTATGGGCAAAACCATCAAGATGGCATCTGGATGCCACTTTGTGGGTCTGTAAAATGACAAAAGCAAAGCACAGGGCTGTAACCCCAAACATCATGAGTCAAAAGAAGCAGTTTGGGGTGTCAGCAGGATTTATAGCTGTATGTTGCTCCCGTTGCCCTCTCAAGAGGCCAGGATGGTTAGATGAAGGATGCATCTCCAAGACCAATGTGATTCATCTGTATGTATCTGTGGGTATCTATCATCACTGTCATCACCTATTTCCAGTCAAAGTGAAACCAGGTGTGGTTCAGGCAGGAGGAGCAGATGGGGTGGGTTGTTTCCCCACAACATCTCCTTCCTTTTGTTTCTAGTCCTGTTTCTCTTTTATGTGAGTTGCCTACCATAAACAATTAGTAACTTTTCAGGGCGTCTCCGAAGGAAACAGCATGGAGGGAAATCCCAAGGTGGCCCTGGAAAAGAGGTTTCCTCAACCTTCTTGCGTGGGTCACCTGTAGAACATTACACTGCAGCACTGGAAACAGTTCCCAAATGCCAATGGGCAAACTGAAATAAAATTATCATTTTGGAACAGAATTCTCAAGGTCCCTCAAAAAACAGGCATGCAACCTTAAATTCCCTGGAAGGGGATGGATTTAAAAGGGGAAGAACTCATCTTCTTGAGGTTAAAAAGGTGTTTGTAAATTGTGTCAACTCGGATGCACAAAATGAATAGACTCTATTGAAAATAATAGTTTTATCAAGAAATAACTGAGGAACTGAGGACAGGGTGTAAGGATGAAATTTGCTGAAGTATGCGGCCAATCTTCTGCATCAGCTGAAACTGCACATTAAGATTCCATCCCAAGGCTTCTCTAGGGTGATGCACAGCTTCACTCCGTGACCTGTTTCATCCCAAACCATGAATCGTCCATCACTCAGGAGCCTTGAGATCTTCAGTGATGATCCCATGGTGTCTCTGAGAATGAAAGCTGGACATGAATATCTCATTGTCTGAGGCTGGACAACAGTGGCTCTGTGCTAATAGGTTTCTATTAAAGTTTGAAATAGGCCACGTGCCTTACATTTGTGTCCAGGAGGACAGATACAAACACTTCCCATTTCCAAACATATAACTCGGGAGGAAGGTGTCTATGGAGTGGAATGTGCCTCATATCAGAGTCATAGGAATTAAAGTGCGTGGGTATGATGGAATAAATTGCACAACACCCCCTTACTGAGGCATTACTTGGAAAAGTGGGGTAGTATCTTGGGTATGTCAGCATATCGTGTTTATGGATAAACTTCTGAGCAATCTTTCCTCCATGAGGCAATCAGAGAAAAGGGAAAAAGCAATGAAAGAAAAAAAGATACACTGCTGGAGTAATCAGAAGAATGCAATAGTAATCACTGTGGCTAAGCAAAATAATTGCATTATCTGGGGCAGTTACAGGTGGAGTGAGTTTTTGTTTGATAATTCATTAGGACATCATCCATGAAGAATGTTTCATACCCTCCCAATTGCCTAAGAAAAGGTATAAAAGTGCTCCCAGTTCTGGGCTGCTCTGATCATTTCTCCTGACTTGCTCTTTGCTCTGAAAAGGTAAGTGGGAGCCTGATGCTCTTGCTATTAATGTTGCTGCAAGAATGTGGAATATTAACTGAAGCAAGAGTGTGATTCTTAGAAATGCGTGAAAATTATGAAGCTGTTTCCTACTCATTAGAAAGGCAGGAAAATAAATTTTCAGAGTAGTTGAAAGTTTGGGATTTGCAAACTTATTTATAGGGAGTTTCAGCAAATTCCTGTTTCCTCCAGGAAATGAATCTGCCTTTGCTTGCCTTGACTCGTGACTGCTGGGAAAAGTTAACTCTGATTCTCAGACTGAACTAGGAAGCCACTGTTAGCAATAGTGTTTTGTCCTGTTCTTTGCAATTATATCAGAATTAATCTGAAGCCTGTCATGCATTATATCATGTACTTGTTATGGTCAGGACTTGACTTCTTTTCTTTATTCCCAGCCTTTCATTGAGTGGGTTTTAGTAAGAGGGGACAGAGATCAAGCAGGGCTACAAATCAATTTTATGAGTGATCAAGTGATCTTATGATTAAAGAAAAATGGCTTCACAAAACTATGAACCATTCCTACTTCTGCCAGTCATTTGTCACCTTGGTCATCTTTAGCAGCTCTGCTGGGATCACGTTCACAGGGGTCCCAGTTATACTGGAAACCTCACTGACACTGCTTTCCCACCCAAATGTGGGATATTCTGCAGAGCAAACTCTCTTTATGAACTCTTCAGGGATGTGGCAGCTACTTATTTTATCTCTGTACAGAACATGCAGGGGAGCCCTGGTGCCAACTGGAGCATCTGAATGATTGGAGAGTAACACTGCCATTAACAGCCAGGCTTGGATTTTAGCTCTGTCTCTCCTCTTACCTCACCAAATAGCTCCAGGCAATGCATTCACTTCTAACCCTCAGTTACCTCTTCCTTAAAGCTGGAATAACAATGACTTGTCTCATAGAGTCGTAATGATCACAGGTGGCACAGAACCAGCACAGGATGTTACCGTACAAGTGCTAGCCAGTGTTTCTCCTCTTCTCTGCTGTTACTTATAAAAGAAATGTCCAAAAAGTGAGATTCAAAAGGGAATGGTGAAAAGGAGAAAAGGGATAGGAAGACAGCTTGAGTTCTTCATTGTTAGTGGTGGTTTTATGTACCAAATTGGCTCCATAATTAGGAGGCAAAAGAAACTGAGAGTGTTCTGGAGGAGAGGAGGAGCCATGGGAAGATGAGAAAAGGGACATGGCTGCTGAGACAAAACTGAAATGTTCATCTTCCTTCTGGTCTTCTTGCTATCTTCCATTCTTTCTCTTCCAAGCACAATCTCCATTATACTGGTATCTGAGCTTTCAGCCTTGTGTTGTCCTGGTGTTGTCTGTTTCAGATTCATCTCCACTCCCAGAAGATGTCATCCTACAGACAGATGATCAGCTCCCGCTGTCTTGCACCCTGCGAGGTGACCTGCCCTCAGCCCATGGTCAATGCCTGGAACCAGCCCTGTGTTACATCCTGTGGGGATTCGAGAGCTGTGATCCACCCACCACCTGTGGTCATCACCTTTCCAGGCCCCATTCTCAGCTCCTGCCCTCAGGAGAGCATCGTGGGCAGTTCAGCACCATCCAGCATTGGATCCATGGGCTCTCTGGGTGCTAGTGGCTCCTATGGCTCTCGGAGCTTGTACAATTATGGGAGGTCATATTCTTCCTATGGATCCAGTGTTTATGGTTTGGGGAGCTGCAGACCATGTTAAATATGAATGAGAAGCAATCACCCAACATGGAGGAAGACGTGCCTCCACAACCCTGTTACTGTCACTCCTTTCCTGGAGCATGAATGTGCACCTCTGAAAATCATACTTGCATGCAATTCTCAACCTAACAGTTTAATTTAGGTTTTTGACTGTTCTTTCCAGTGGCTCATGATAACAATGGCCTTGAATTATCAAGGATCTCTGGGTGGTTGAAAGTGGAATAGGATTGTTTAAGTCTTCCCATGGCATGAAAGAGTAATGTATGTGGAATGCATAGCCCTGGAGCAATGCTTTGCTTACAGCTTCTAATGAGACCCTGGCAATATTTCCCCTGTGTTTTTCATTCTCAAGAAGGTCTTTTACTTCCTCATTAAATTATTGTGCATCAAAATTCTGAACTTTCTTGTCTTTTTTTGTGCCCTATTTTCTGTTTGTGTACTGCTCTTGGTGAGCATCAATCCCTGTAGTAAAACATGCCAGTGTTTGCTTTCTTTCAACGCCTAAAGTTGGAAGGTGACCAGGTCCTTTAAGCAGGAATGAACATAATGACTGCCTTCTGCACAAAAGTAATTTCATGCTGGATAAACATGTTTTGTAACCCTTACAACTAAGTTTGAAATCTCCTCCAGGACAGGTGTGGTTACAGCATGTATTTGGTACATGTTAGCAAAGAAAGTTAAGCAGACAAGTGACTTTGAAGCTCTTCCCTGTGTCTCACTCCTTGCCTGAGGCTCCAATTTAATTATATCCCTATACGTTGGTTTTTGTGATATTTTTCATTGTCTAAAAATAGCACGTAGCAATCTGTGGGTAGAATTTTCCTTTGAATAGCCAACAGGAATTTTTAACCAGATAGCAAATCTTTGCTGAAATTCTATGAGTTCTTTGAACTTTCCAAATAATACCTCTAAATACTTGGCAGCCCCAGTTAAGATAAAGAAAAGAATAACTCTTGAGTCTTCCCTGAAGAACAACACACATCATTCAGGCCACATAATATTTTCCATCTTGGTAATTTTACACCTAAATTTCAGGCTACACAAAGGTGGCTGTGGATAGTGGGCATGCCCAGCACTTCTCTGTTGTTCAAAAGCAGCGTGGTTGAGGCTGCCCAGTATGTCCTGTAGAGCTGCTTTTCTACTAATGTAATTTGCATACAATTAGCACAGCTATTAAAAGGCATTCACCCAATCCTAAGCTTGCAATGCCAACCAGGATGGACCAGACATCAGAGGCTGCTCAGCACTTCTGCTCTTCCCTGTGTGAAGCTGCTGTTGCTGGGAATATCAGTAATGCCCCGGCAACTTCCCTAGGCAAACCCCATCTCACACTGGAGATATTTGTTTGGACAAGATCGAGTATGTGGTAACAACTTCAAAGTAAATAACTTGGAGGTGTGACTTCACTTGTAAAAGGAGGTGAAATGAAAGAAGGTAGCCAGGCAACACCTCTTTCTTGTCAGGATGTGTCTGAAGGCTTTGTCTCGTTTTCATGCTTCCTCCATCTCTGATGTGCTGCATGATTATTCTCAGAGTCACTAGGACTGGGCATGCAGAGCACTAAAGCAACCAGATCAGATGTTTTCAAGACAACGCTGTGGTGGTGATCACCACAGAAGTCCTCTTTTCAAGATTTTTGTTTTCATCCCACACAGAACAGCAGAATTACCCATCTTGCAATAGCAGCCAACTTCTTCTGCTGCAGTGAGAGGGTGCAGTCGGTCATCCCTCGGTGTGGGTGTTGTCAGCAGCAGCTGGATGAAGCTGCTCTGCCTCTGTACCTGTTATACTGCAGAAAAGGCACACCTGGGGGAGCTAGAAGTTAGAGCTTGGACAACAAATAGCTCTCCATAGTTTGTATTCATTGGTCAATGGACTCTGCTGACTTTGCATGGTGCTTGAAGACATAGCACTCCACAACACATCTATTGGTAAAGTGACCTTCACAGACTATCCTTTGGAGGGCAGGAACTGCAAGCTTTGTATTGGTGATTGTCATCTGCCAGCTTGAATTTACATGTTATGACCATAGACCAGAGGAAATACCAAAGGACAGGTCTTCCACCACCTTCCATTGCTCTATACTGCTCCAGATCAGCAGTCTGTCACTTCCCATGCTCTGACATGCTCTGGGTGGTCCTGCATTGGCAGGGGAGTTGGACTAGATGATCTCTATGGTCCCTTCCAACTCCAAAAATTTCAGTGATATTCAGTGATATTCCCAAATGCCCATCAGGTTGAACTGGGATTTTGCTTTCATGTGAGTGAAATCACAGATGAACACGGTAAAAGAAAGAGACCTCATGTCACTGACAGACCCAATGTGTCTCGGGTCACACCACATGCAGAAACAAGATGGGAGGAACAGGAGCTTGCTGTTTATCATGATCACAGAAGGGTCAAGATTGGAAGCGACTTCTGGAGATCATCTAGTCCAACCCCCTGCCAAAGCAGGTTCACCCAGAGCAGGTTGGACAAGAATGCATCCAGGAGGGTTTTGAACATCTCCAGAGAAGTAGACTCCATGATACTTTGGAAGCAGTGCTGAGATTCTGATGGCTTTTTGGCCACTACAATACAGGGATCACACAGAAACATAGAACAGTTTGGGTTGGAAAGGACCTTTAAAGGTCTTTTAATTCAGGCCCTTGCAATGAGAGGGATATCTTCAACTAGATTAGGTCTAACTATGAGGTCTCCTGCAGTTCCTGGTCAGCCATGGGAAGTCCAGGTTGTTGACAGTTAACACCAGCAACTCAGACTCCTGTTCCTCCTGTCAGGGAAACAAGTAATTATCAAGAACAAGGAAGGAACAATAAATGAAATGACAGTGTCTCATGTTGAACTATAGAGGTCACTACACTCTCCTATCTCTTGTCTAAATGTGCTCTGAGCATGTTTATATCCCTCTACAAGGTAACGCTATTGGTAAATGAGATGCAATCAGAAGTTGATTCATAAAGGTGTTGTAAACACAGCCTGAAGTATATGTCCTCCCCACGCACTAAATTACAGTTCAAGACAGATATCTGTGGGAGTTAAACCTTTCATAGTTGATTTAAAGAGGCGGATTCCCTAAATATTTAGTCACTACCAGGGCCTAATGGTTTTTTATGTGGTTCAGACACACACCACCAGTAAATAGCCTGCAGGTGCAATGGCTCAACATAACAGAACCTGAAATCTGCCCTGATGAGTGCCAGCTTCCTTCCAGGGTTTGATTCTGGAGGAATTAGCAAAGGGACTACTGGCACTCTACCTTTTATCAGTTTTGCACTTATAGTATCCGAACTTGTATGTTTCAGATGTTTGAAATAAAATGCTCTATCAGAGAAACCTGAAGAAAGGAATATTTTTTTTATGTCATTCTGCCTTTTTACTTAGAAAATGATTTATAATAAACCATATCTTGAATCCTGAGGTCACTGGGTTTTGGAATGTTCAAAGTCAGGTTGGACAGGGCTTTGTGCAACCTGTTCTAGTGAAAGATGACCCTGCCTGTGCCAGGGGGTTGGACTAGCTGGTCTTTAAAACTTCTTTCCAAACCAAACCATTCCATGATTCCATAATTCTATGATCTGTTAAATTTCACATATCCTGTATACTACTGGCCACGCCATGTACAGTCTTTCAGCTAAAATTGGTTTCAGTTATTTTCCTCTTTTCCTAAAGGAGATAAGAATAAAAGTGAAAAGCAAAGCTGATCTAACCAGTGGAATAGAAAACTGGAAAAAGAGACTGTGTGACAATTGTTAGATGGGGATATTTGAGAGAGGAATTCAGTTCTGGACTTTGCCAAGCAATTCCTTTGCACCTGCAGAAAATGTTTACTAATGTTTTTATCAGCATGGAAAACCTTTAATCTCTGTGTAAAAGATGCCTATCTGCAAAAAAGGGAAAAGAGCAATGAGTCTCATGCTTCGCTTGTCTTGTTTATTCACTCCAAAAAGCACTTGAGGGCAGGGATTGGCTTCATTCTTTGTTGGCAAAGCACTGAACGTGCCTCATCTGCAATTTGGTTGCAATACCAGAAGCTTAGGACCAAGTCTCTGCTGCTCCTGAGACTGTACTACAGTTATTTCTTAGAGAGAAAAGGGACTGTTCCTCTTTCTTACAGGGGTGGAAAGGCTGATGGCTGCAAGGTGGAAGAAGACTTAGCTACTTGGGATGCCTGGAGTTTAAGTACCGGTGAGCAATATCAGTGCTGTAGATTGAGCATTCATGTCTGTACATTTATAGGTGTAAATTCATGTTTGGTAAGTACTCTGCTGGGCAGCACCTTGGTGGTCATGTTGAGTTCACCATGGAAACCCACAATTCCCTGGTTGGATGCCCCTGAAAAGTCCCACTGAAACCATGTTTAAATAGCAGGCATTAAGATACTATGTTATTTTAACTTTTCATATCTTCAAAGGATGGAAAGTTGCTATTCAGGAGGGCCATTATGGAAACATTTGTGACACTGTGTAAATTCAGTCTAAAGGGGCTAAAAGGTTCTGCCCTAGTGCTTAGTGAGCAGCTTGGTCCTATCCATGGGACAATACCATCCGTGCCAAGCTGGGGATGAAGGGAGGAAGGGAAACCAGAAGGCCGCTGTGTGATGCAACAAAACTTTAATGAGCAAGAAATGCTTATGTTTGCAAAGCAAGATAACACAGAATGTGAAAAATCTGTTTCCATAGAATGTCAGAGAATGTTCAACAAGTGTCCTGCTCAGAGGTATTGCTGTCCTCAGCTGGCTCCCTTCTGCCTGTTGTGCAGCTGCTGCTGAAGATACTTGTCATTCGGAGGGATGTCCATATGGAACAGGCTAGTTCTTTAACACATGGTTTAAAAAAATGGGGAAGCCTGAACAGGCAACAATAGAAACTGAAGGGTAAACAAAAATAGAAGAAAGGTCAGAAATGCTAAGTGGCAGTAGCTCCATTGCAGGGAGGCAGGAACGCTCAACCCCCATCCTCATTGCTCTGCGTTTGGACCTTCATTCTTCTGAGAATTCTCTGCTGCCTCTAACAGGGTCCACAGCTGCTGCGGAGGAACCGGCTGGACCGGCGGTAGGAGAACGGGCTGCAGTACCCACTGCCAAGTGTGGAGAGGGCTGAGCTCCCATATCCATACTGGGACCCATAGCCTAGAGAGCCTCCATAGCTGTAGGGGCTCCCAGCGCTGTAGAGGCCCCCCAGCCCCAGGTTGCCCCCAAAGGCGGGTGCTCCAGAGGAGCCCACCACGGCTTGCTGCGGGAAGGAGCTGAGGATGGGGCCGGGGAAGGTGACCACCACGGGGGGCGGCTGGATGAAGGCCGAGGAGTCGGGGCACTGGCGGACACACGGCTCATTACAGCTGTTAGCAATGGGCTGGGGGCAGGTAACGCTGCTGGTGGTGGGGCACAGGTCGTAGCAAGACATCTTTCTTTGCAGAGATGAAGGGTGATTCTGAAACAGAGAGCACAGATTTGTGTGAAAAAGAAGCATGAGGTCTACTGGAACCCCAGGTCAAGGTTTGGTGCTAAATTGCTGGGGCACAGGCAAAATGATCCCCTGATGCAAAAGGAAAATCGACAACTCTGGTCACAAACCTTCCTGTCAATCAGCATCACTCTGATCTTCCCCATCCAGAAATCCCTGCACTTGTCAAACCTGTCAAGACTGCTGAAATTGCTGCTTCTTTCCTTTAATCCCTTCCCGAGGAACAGAGTTTTACTAAACACATTTTTACTAAGCACATTTACTCAGCACTTTTTACACACTTAACTAAGCACGATTTTACTAAAACCCCGGTGCTCCTCCCCGGTGGATACGGGTTGGAAACCAGGAGCTGCAAGAGCTACACAAGAGCTGATGTCCAAAGGGGACAGGAGCAGGAGCAGGGTTTAGTTTGGGAGAGACGGGATGGAATCAAGAACTCAGCACTGCTTTAATGACACATTTCCTCCTCTTTTCCTGCTCCCTGCTTCTTTTCAAGCTCTTTGGGGTAATATGCTTAAAAGCTGTTCCCTTTTAGTTCTACACCCTCTTAACCTCTGTAATCCTTCTGGTAAGACCCCCAAAACATTTGAGCCTGAGGACAGATTCATATACTTGATGTAATAAGTACACATACCCTATAAAATATTGCTATCCAAATATTTCTTGGCATAGCAGTGTAATTTCATATAAAGTGCAAAGCAGGTTAGTTAAAATGTGAGGAGCTGATTTCCTTCAACAGATTAAAATGCAGTTTGACAACTACTGTTTCAGTTAAATGTCTGCTCACAAAGACTTGTGGCTTTTCCAGTAAAAAAGCGGAAAGATTATTTTGCTCCTAAGTAGCCCTGCATCACAGAGAATCAAATCAATGAACTCTGTGTATCTGAACAGCTAATCTGGATTTGTATTTACAAAGGGACATATGACAAAGACACTGGATCAGATCACCAGTCTGTCTCTGGTGAAAATAACTTGGCTTTAAAATAATCAGGATTTAGGTTTTACCTATCCATAAAAACTAAATACAATCTGGGATTATTCTGCAATAAAATTCCCCTGTAGATAATGCTTTTTCTTTAGCTGGGTGATTAAACATCTCCGAGTATGGCCATGTCTCTCTGCTTCAGTCATTAACTGAAACAGTACGAGAGAATTCTACATTTTAAAGCTCAAGCCATCCTACATTTTCAATCTCCTAACAGTACAAGAAAGCCCAAATGTGAATTACAGAGAAATAAATGCCTCAAGCCCTGGTCTTGACTCCATAATCCTACCAGTAACACAACACAAAAAAAATCATTAAAAAATACACCTAAACTCTCTAGTTTCATAGCAGTGAGCAGGATTCTAAGCTGTGGTGAAAAGACATTCTGGCATTTAGAAAGAAATGAGATGGCATCAGACTTACCTGCTGGAGAGGAGAGTGTTAGGAGAGGGAGATGGGCTAGGTCTGCATTCCTGCTCCTTTTATACAGCACCTGGGATCGCCTGAGGGGGGCTGAGGCACACACATGAAGTCATAATCACTAACCAGCCCCAAATTGTAGCGCATATAACTTCCCAAAGTGATGAAACTGTTTTTGCTTGCTGTTTGCAAAATCACCCTAAATCTCTGAAGAGCATGATATGCACATTCCAGCTCCCGGTTCTCTTTCATCTTGAAGCCTAATTGACCAGCTTCGTTACTGGTATCATTCCGCCCTGCTCACTGGCATGGCAGGGCGGAATTAAACTGGTTCTATTTACTTAGCACTTCCTTCATTAAACTTCCCGTAATGATTTTAATCAGAGCTATAACCTGCTGTCATATACATGTTTGGGTTTAAGTGCTTTAGCTCAAGGCTGCAATCTAATCTACTCACACGTTTTGCAACAAAATGTTCGGTGAGGTGGAAGGCACCTCCTGATCCATTTCCCACCCACAGAACAGGAGAGGGGTCCCAGAACCATGGTGATCACAGACATTATCTAATGGGCTTTGATTTAGAATGGCTGAATTTTCCTTGCTGCTTGGCAAGATCAGCAGAAAACAGCATTTTAGTACCCGAAAAAGGTGTTAAAACTAAAGGTTAAAGTTTTCTCTAAAGGGATATCAGTATTTATTCCTTATTTTTTGACATGGAATCTGCCAAGACACACAGAGATTATCTCGCAGGGTCAGAAATGTGGAATGACTGCAAATATAAACAGATTAATAGTTACTAGCTCTGCTGTATTGACATTGCAGAGCTCCAAAGGAGGATGTAACACAGGGTGATGGTGAACCAGACACAACTTTCTTAGTTTGTTTTGAAATCATGTCTTTCTGTCCACTACTGTCTTCATTTATTCTATATTTCCTCTTTTTTTTTTTTATCTACTCCTTCACCTTACAAAGAGACTGAACCAAAGTTTCACTGGAGGATGTCACAGAAATCATTTTTCTGTGTTTCTTCCCAGATTGCTGAGTAGGTGGCAGGAAAAATGATGGAATTATCTGAGGAATCATTATTGCAACAATGGATTTATTTTTTTTCCACCTCCTCTTTCTTTCCTGATGTTGTGTCCCAGTCTGATTGTTGGGCCGGGGGGGGGGGGGGGGGGGGGGGGGGGGGGGGGGGGGGGTTCAGGCCATGACCTGCAGAGTGTGCATTGTCGCAGAGCCCAATTTTCACTTGCCAAGATTTCAAGTGCTTTGTCATTTGAAATTACTCAGCCTTCCCCAATACTTAGTGGGGTGGGACAAGAATTTCTGCAAGACAATTCATCCCGTCTCAGACGCTTACCTTCCCAGAATTAGTATCACCCTCAAAACATAACAATTTTGCTTTCATTGACTCTGGAGACAGACGAGCTCAACTGAAACACCCAGCTTTTAAACAGGGAAGGTTAGATGAGGTTCGTTCCACTCATATTCCCGTATTCTGAAATTCTGTGTAATAAGCAGTGCCTGGTCCAGCCTCAGAAATCATTTGCTGATGAATCTGTTATTTAACAAACACAGCAACATTTCTACCAGAAGTGATATGTAAAAGATGAGGTTCTTTTTTTTTCCTGACTTTGTGATGGCCTTAAGGGACGGCAAGTGCAATAATACTCACAAAGAGTGTTCAAATATCTTTTGCGTGTATTTTTAAGCACTTCCCAAACCCTCCTTAGTAGTTTATGCAAGAAGTGGTGCGTCGTTATTGTGATGTAAGTATGTGGTTAGATTCAAGCAGCTCAGCATTTTGAAATATATTTATTAAATTGTGCTGCTCGAGTGCACTCTTCCTGTTCCCTTTACCAGCTCGTGAGTTCTGACATTAGGATTTCAGCTGAGACTCTTTTACCATCTTTTATCTGACATTTGACATTCTTTTATCTCATCTTTTGAAAGCTTTCCCTAGGAATTTCCAAATCTAGCTGGTCTACCTTTCTTCTGTGTTTTAAACACACACTCAACTTCCTTAAAATAGATATATTTAACAAGTTGCCTGTAATCTGGCTAAGAAACTGTTAACCTTTGTTGTGACTGATGAATTTACCTCTAAAACATGAAGAAAACAAGAAACCAGGTTGCTGGTTTCACAAGAAAGACACCATGTTTTCTGTCAATTATACTTTATCTAGCATGGGTAAGGAAGGATGGAATGAAAATCTGCACATGAAGCAGGTGGCAATTATAATTAACATTTGAGCCACCATCGTTATGTCACCCAATAAAATAAGAGGTAAATAAGTGAAGGCAGCATAATTCCTCCTGTCATTCTAATGTGTTTGATGGAACGTTACCAGCCATGAATCTTGTCAATTAAGTGCTAAGATGAAAGAAATATTTGTTTTGTAATGTGTATTTTATGCAGCGTGAGAATTTGAATCAAGTAATAAACATAAATATTGAGCAAAACTGTTTCATCATTTTGAGGTGAACCACAGGTGATAAATGTGGGCTGGTGAGAATGGGAGTCTCAGATTCTTCAGGCAGTTTGAGGAAATGTAAAAAAGTCCCTCCTGAAAACCACCTTCTGTATACGTCTCTTGCCACCTTCTTCCCAGAAACATCTGTTTTCTAAACATCAAACTGATCTTTTTCTGTAAATTTAAGTTAGCCTTCTTTTATCATTTACAAGGAGGCAATGTTATATACAGGTTTTAAGGGTGAAGCTGGTGTTTTCCTCAATGGATTGTACAGGAGCTGTCTGCTCTCCACTAACTCAAACATCAGGTTTATAATCTGTTAAACAGGTACAAAAACCCCACCTGGGGTTTTGTGACCTTCTATATTCCCATGTTTCCACTAAGCAATGATTAACCATCACTTGAAAATCATTTTTCTTCTAGGTTTCATACAAAGTTGAGGAATTACATCCACAGCAGCAAGTAGATCTTGGTGGGGTGGCTACAATTAGGTGGGATGGATCTGGAACTCTGCAGAAGGTTGCAGAAGGTTGCAGAAGGTCCAGACTGCTGTGACTTCCCTATTTTCATGAGATCTCAGCTTTTTCTCCAGTTCCAGGGGAATTTGTGTTGTCTTACGCTTACACTTAGTCATGTCTCCAGTTGGCCAACTGAGCTGGAAGGAGTTGACTGCCATGACCTGAGGGTATTGGCTCAGCCAGCTGAGCTCAGACATTGGCTCAGACAACAAGGTCTGTTGTCACCACCTTACAGTTCAGATGTTCCTTCCTTCAGGACACCATAGCAGGGTCTCTGTTAGCACCCACTATTAAGGGCTCCTTTTGTTACAGGAGCTTTTGTTATCGTAGTCTTTATCATGGCAGACTTTCTTACAGATTTTCATGTCCTAACAGCAAGTAGAACATCCCTTCTGGCAGTTGTTTTGACACTGGATACAACTGTGGAAGCGGTGGCTCTTGCTGGAAGAGCTATTCAATTTACCAGATACAACTAAATAAAAACACATAAAAGGCAGAGTTCTAGCTGATTTTTTAGGGAACAAGAGCTGAGAAGAGTGCTGTCTGCACTGTCCAGTTACAGAGAGTGGACCTGGGCATGAGCAGCAGCTCTTGTCCTTCTTTCTTTGTATTTTGCTTTCCGTTCCTGGTCAGATGTTCTCTGAACACTGATACGTTATATTTAATCGTACTTCTTACTGTAGCAAAATATGTAGCCTAAGATCTTTTGGCAGCTGAAATGCATAAAGAAAACTACCTTGTGAGATAAATGTCTGCTTGAATCAGGAGATGGTACACACTTTACTGATAACTTAAAAAGATATGCCATGTGTGGTGCAGTATTTTTGTTCAGGTTTAGCCTACCTCCATAATATTTAGAGAAAATCTATTTATATTTAATAATAAAACTTAAAGAGAACCAAGGATTCCCAAACTCAGGAACTAAATCACATATACTATGAAATTATGCACATGGTACTTATTGTAATTTTGGAGATTTATCATGTGCACAGAGCCCAAATTTTCGGGAGTGAGACAATTAAATAGCATGAATCTAGGCTGGTCTGTGATAGAGAAGCCCAGAATCTGAAATCTATTTCATATCAGTCACCAACCTTAAGAGCTGCAGTGGAGAAATTATTTGTACAATGTTGGATTAGAAGTCTACAGGGCAAGAAGGAAGATCTTAACTTTCGGGGGGTGAACAGTCACTTGTGGTCCAAAGAATTATCTCACAAACTCATGAAAGGGGGACTCAAATACAGCGATGTGTGGAAAAGGCTGCTCTTCACTTATGGCCAGCATGTTGTGACCGTGTTGTTGTGATTCCATGGTGAAACAGGCCTAGCAAGTGCTCCTCACGGAGACTTTCACTATGTGGGCAGGGCTTGCACAATATTATTGCAGCCATCCGTACAACAGGCATCTTTCTCCAGAAAAGTTGGCAAATTCCAAATGGGTGAGAAGCCCAAAACCACAACATGCTTGTTTTAAATGATGCAACAGAATTTTAATGAGAAAGAAAAGAACAAAAATACATTGCAATATCAAGAATGTACATCCAAGATGTCAGCCAAATGCATTTTGAAAGATGTTGTTAAATGTCTCACTGCATTCAGTCACCAGGATGATAAAGCAGAAGATAACAAGGAACTAAACCCATGAAGATATCAGGAGAGAAGTCAAAGGGAAAAAGGAGAGGGGTGGAACATGCAGAAGACATCACAATGAACAGGACCAGCGAGCTTTTTCCCAAAGCTATCCCTCATGTGCTCACTGGTGAATCTGCATTTTGTTTTTTCCCTTAGATATTATTCAGTGGATTTTCCTGTTGGATTTAGCAGGGCCCACAGCTCCCACGGCT
>BJBW01008319.1:1386-13964 GCA_004320125.1 Scolopax mira
TCCTAATGTCTAATCTAAATCTCCCCTCTTTCAATTTAAAACCGTTCCCCTTCATCCTGTGGCTCCCCTCCCTAATCAAGAGTCCCTCCTCATCTCTCCTGTAGTCGCCCCTTTAGATAGTGTAAGGGGCTGTTAGGTGTTCCTGGAGCCTTCTCTTCTCCAGGCTGAACAACCCCATCTCTCTCAGGGAAGGTGTTTGGAGCAGTCCAGCAGCTGGTCTTGGAGAAGCCCTGGGTAAGCAGTGATGGGGCAGATGGCTGTGGCTGGTAAACCCTACAGCTGCCCCAGAGTCTCACCTGCTGGTGGGTGGGTGAACCCTTGCCCCTGGTCCCCAGGATGGATCCCATCCCTACAGCCCTGGGGAATGGGGTCACCTCAGAGTGTCGCTTGCAGCTCCAGAGCTCCTGCTGGTGTGCAGATTTTTCTGGTAGGAAAGATGCTGGTCTACCAGAGTTCTCCTCAACCCAAGCTTGCAGATGCCAGGAGTAGAGTGTTGGTGAGAGATTGTATGTACAGGAAAAGATCGCGGGGTTATTTAATTCAATAAATGCCTCGCTGAGATCCTTAGAACAGCTTCAGATCTATAAAGCTACTTCAGTGAGTTCATATCCTGAATAAATATTGTGCAGTTAGCTTCTCCCTCGTGTGCGAAAGTATGACAGCCTGATGCCGTGTTGACAGGGAATGCAGCACGGGAGGGCTAAGCAGATTTTAAACAAGACCAGAAAGAGCACCCCATTTTCATTCAATTTTGTTATCTGGATATTTTCAGATATCTGTGGGTGAAAAGCCTCCTGTGAAGGAGATGTCTGTTATTTTGTGACCATCTTAAATGTCAAAATGAATTTTAGTTTGAAGTGTTTCATATCAAAAATAAATGCCTGTTCTCTCAGCAGAAGTATATCATATTTTAGTGCCCGTTGCTCTCAGGTTTTCAATTAGAACTTTGAATCACATTCCTGATTAGTAACAAGCAATCAATCATAATTAATTAGTTAAAATGTTCAACCGTTAAAATCATTACCATTAATTAAAATAATTATCTCTATTTTGGCTGCACTTCATTGCCATTTCAGGGAAATGTGTTGCTTAACTCTACCTTTTGCACTCAGTATAGGATTGTGGTAACTAAAACGCATGTGAGGGGTGGGGGCATGACTTTCAAAAAGCTAGCTTTTGTAGTACGGTTTTAGTTGGGTCTAAATAGATGTAAGTATGTCAATTGCTTATATTTTTAGTGAAGTTATTTCTCCTTAGCTTAAGAATATATCTAATAGCTGAAGAGATATGGTGTCCAGAGAGTCACTTCTTTTCTGAGAAATTTATTCTTTATATATATACATATATATGCTTCATGAGTCTCTCCATAAATAAAATACAACGCTGATATTTTTGTGGTATTATGCTGGATATCCTTGTTCACAGAGAGACCACTTTTGCCAAATGATATGTTGATGAAAGTAAACTTTGATCAAACACTGAGGAAAATGAAGGGTTCTGCTTCTATTGAACAAATACTTTTGATTCAGGAAGGAAAATATAGGAAAAGGACTTGACTTAATCTTCACAAGAGGGGCATAGATCCACTGGACATGAAATCCCAAATTGTCATTATTGCAGCTGCCCCTTGACGGAGTCAAATCCCTCAAGCCCTGTCATATTTCCCAGAAAGGCAGTAGCTCTTGTGTTTGGTACCAGACAAGAGATATTATCTTGGGATAATAAGGAGGAGTAGGAATTTAATCCATGTGTGTTCTTGTGTCAGATATGCATCTTAATGTGCAGGTTGATATAAAATTCAAGGATAATTAGAGTGACCACTAATTGCTTTGTCACTACAGAGGTCCCCCAGTTTCACGCAAGACATTTGTATCCCCAAAGGAGCGAACTGTCGCTGCCCCTCAAATAGAAAGAGCTAGACACGATTAGAAAAGAAAGTCTGAATCTGCCTGGGTCCCTGAGAGGACTTAAAAAGGACGTAAAAGGTTAACAATAAAAGGAATACATACTACTAAGAAAGGATTTTTTTCTGAAATATGTGACCTGACTAGTAAGGTATACAGTAAGATAACAACCCATCAAAAGTAGGTCTTTCAGAATTTGTAAAAGGAAAGAAAAATCTTTCCAGTTAAACTGTAGGCAGATTAAATACAAGGTATTTCACCTCCTGCCTCCATTTCCTTACCCGTTTCTTAAATGATTGTTTGAAAAAGGGCTGTCCATTTTGAATGTTATGAAAAATGTTTGAGTAAAGATTTATTTCACTGTAGCTGGATACGAGCAACACATCCATCTCTTGGGGTATGGTGGATCTTTAAACTATAGCATCTCTAAACTACAGCAGCCCGGTACCTCCACACACCCCCTGCTCCCCAGCAGTCACTGACGTGTCACGGGTGATGGTGTGAGACCTGGAGGATCAACACAAGGTGGATGGGGAGCTCAGAGGTCAGCAGAGGAGGAAGCGTCTCCTTTACAACTACTTGTGATTGTAAATGGGCTGCAAGGTTTTCTGCTACTGCACTGAGTGCTTAAATTCTGAGCAGCCCAGGAAGGTTTCTTCTGTCTTAGAATTCTTTAAGCATAAAGTTAGTTCTGGAGACTGTCTAGTCCAACCACCCTCACAAGCATCATCAGCCAGAGCAAGTTGTCCATGACTCTGTCCTGTTGGGTTTGGAATATCTCCAAGGATGGACACTCCAGAGTCTCTTTGGGGCAAGCTGTTTGAGTGTTTGACCATCCTTACAGTAAAACAGTTTTTTCTTGTGTTTAAACAGAATTTATTGTGTTTCAGTGTGTGTTCATTGCCTCTTGTCCTGTCACTGCAAATTTCTGAGAAGTGTCTGTCTACGTCTTCTTTATCCCCTCCCATCAGGTTATTATTCCTCCTGTTATTCCTCCTCTTATTTCTCCATGCTTCAGCTGGTGAAGATTTTGTGTACTTACAAAAATGGTCAGCACACACTTGGGTCACTTTGATCTGAAATATGGCCTTAATTTCCTGGACCTGTGATTCGGATAGCTGTTCATTGCGAGACCTCTCTGTTCTCACCTGGGATCTTCTGCTGTGTAGATCTGTGTAGCTATTTCTTTAATTTGTGCAATATCACCTTACAGGCCTGACAGTCTGCTATGAGGATGACAGGCACAAATGTGCCCTTTGAAAAATCATTTTTATATGGAAGGTGGACGATGTCGACCTAAGACACATGAATTGGAATAAGGACACTTTGAGTTCTGCTCTCTGTCACAGATTTTTTGTATGACCTGAGATGTCTCATTAGCAACTGACCAAAAGCCTGCTGGGAGTCTTTTCATTTGCCTTAATGGGCTTTGAATTAGGTGCTTAACTTTCTCAGACTCACTGACCAATTTATATAAAGGAGATGGTGTTATTTGCCTATCTCGGGCTGTCACAGAGTGAAATACACTACTAAAAAGGATTTTGAGATCACTGGGTAGAGAGCGCCATTCAAGTGCAAAGCATTACATAAACCTTTAGAAGCAGCAATAAAAGTGCTAGTGTTTCCTTGAAAAACTGTGATTTCTTTTCACCTTTACATGTCTAGAAAGACTTGTCATCTCATGTTTCTCCAAGGAATATGGCGTCCTCTGAAGCATGCAGGGTCCAGTCTAGCATCACATCTCAGTGGCCCATTCCACAGGACAGTGTGAAGGGAGAGACGGCTTTCACTGGGCTGAATTTCAAATTTTGTGAATTTAAGCTTTTAGACATTAGGGTATCATCTGGGATCTCTCATATGTGTTATGGAAACGTGACACGATGTTACAAAAGGAATAGGGAAAAGTTTAATCTTTCTCCTGTATTAATATTATAGAAGTGACCTAATAAACAGGAACTTCTGAATATTTATAGAGTTAAGTAGATATGTAACTTTCCCTTTCAGATAATCTGGGAAAAAAACAAAAAGAATGGTTCAGCTTGTAACTGCTAGATGTGATACAGAAAAAATAAACATTGATTTAGACATCATTGTGATTAAAAATTCAAGTGCAATGGATTTCACACCCATTTTTTTCCTTCTTTTTTCCTTTGTTTGTAATAGGATAACTTGGTTTAAAAAGGCACAATCACTTTTTGTGTTCTGCTTTTTTCTGCAGCTAGAGGCAGTTATAAAATGAAACAGGGAATTTTCACGCATGTCCAATCTGACTAAAATGGAGTGTACATCCTTCAGGCACAAGTCTGACATCATTTCTAGTCACCAACCAAATGCTATTCAATATTCTGGTATTTACTCTTGTTTAAAAATCCAAGTTAATCTGAAGAAAAGCTTGTCCAATTCAGCCATTGCCCTGTGGTTTCCATTTGATCCGATTTCCTGGAACAGTGGTTCCAGGCTTCAGACTGGAGAAGAGGGTCCAAGAAAGCTGAGACATCTATTTGCTGTGAAGCAGACATCAGTTCCAGTTTCCAGCCCAGAGCGGGAGTTAAACTTGTACCAGGGACCTGAACACTTGCGGCCTTTGACAAATCTTTTGCTTTCCTGTTCTAATTCTGTAAAAATCTGACAATCTGAACAACAGTGGGAAAACTAAAAGCCTCCTCATTACACACAATTTCTGTACAAAGCAGGAAAAAAATATTAATTTTGTTCTAACTTTCGATGAAATAACTATCTTTATATCTTTGTGGTTCTTAGTATCTTTCTGAAGTTCATTGCTGACTTCCCCTGCTGTCCTGTGTGCTACAACATCTTAGATACTAGCATTATAAATGATGCCCTTGCCAAAAAAGCATTACAGTTTTATAATCCTACTTGAAGGACCTGATAGGTTGGCAGTAATGAGAAAACTACTTGAAGAATGCAAGAACTTGCTAATCAGATTGTTAATTGAGTACGCGAGCTTCGCATAATACAAAGGCAAACTGTGAAGGTGACAATGATAGCCAGACTTCATCTGTTGAGTTGGAATTAACGATGAACAAAATCAAGATCCCTTTGTGGTTGATTCTTGTCCAGCTGCAGCCAACTATAAAAGACCCATCAAAGAAATAAACTCATTAGTTGGTAATTCTGTACAACTTCAAAAAGAAATTCTTAACCCCTCATCACTCTTTCTCTGACAATCCCTTAAAAGCTGTGTTAAAATGAAACAAAAAACATTATTTGCTTCATCAACTCAAAGAAATGGCCCGCAGGAGCATAGTATAAACTGAATTTTGAAAACAGATTTATCCATAGGTAGAACAGTCAAAGCACAAATACGTTGTGACATGCAAAATCTCCCCCAGTCACCCATGTCACACAGTGTCAATAGCCTGTCTGCTTCACAGAAAAAACTACCCCCAGATTTAAATAATTTTACTATTGTAACAAAACCTGACAAAAACCAGTGAATTCAGAAATAAGGCTGCCACTGTGTCCTTATTGCACTGTCATTTCATTGGTAACTCTTCCCACTGGGGGAAGTTGCCAAACCAAGGGTGAATTAAGGATTATGTCTGTATAAAGTTGGAAAATAATGTGTTTTCAGGGCAAGACTTCATAGGGTATGAACAGTCCCTTCTGTCACCTCATTGTGGCTTTAACATTTCATTTGTCTTAGTGGGACAGCTGTGATAAAGGATTGCAGGCCTGGACATTTGGTTTATATTTTTAAGGTTTGATTTGATAAGATAGTATGTAGCCCTCCAAAGGGCTATTAAAGCTCTTACAACCTCTATCTTGCAGGCTTTTAAACAACCTAACAAATGATGAGGTGCGTGAGTGAAAGATTCCTAGGAAGCCTTATTTTAGATAGTCTCATATGAATGTTGTGTGATGATATAGTTATATTAACCAAGGTTTGTTAATGGAATGGCTAATATTTATGTTTTAAGACTCTGTATGTTAAGTGTTGTCTACTGGATTAGGGCACATAACATCTGAAGAGAAAGTGGAAGTCATAGAAAATGAAATAATGATGAGGGAATATCCCAAAGATGTTATTTCGACCAGCAGTTAACTATGTATTGAATAGCAAATAGCAACTCTATAAATACTTTTTTTTTTCATTTTATTTATCTCCTTTTCCTCTGTTATAATTTGCTATTTTTTTTTTTTGCAGTAAGGGCTACACACTTTCTTTTAAATAAAAACTCAGACAAAAAGTAGAATATGTAGATGTTTTGTTTGTTGGTTTCTGAGAGGCAGACTGAACGTGAGCATCCCTGTAAAGTGTCTCACCTGTGTTCTTCTGGGGTGACTCTAATATTGTCTAGAAGAGATGTGATAAAAGATGAGAGCAAGAACTTCAGAATACAGTTTCAGGTCGGCATTCAGAGGCCAGCTCACATCTGACTTCTGACTGTTGACACCTCAGTGACCAGTGCAGGTGACTCTTAATATTGTTCTCTGTGGCAAGCAGGAAGATATGAAAGTTTGCTGTTTTTTCACTGAATCTGAGATAGAAAGAAAGACTTTCTTCCCCCCCTCTTTGCTGGCTGCTGAGACGTGGCTGGAGCGTGCGTGGCTCCTGTTGCAGAGTCAGCCCTGCCCATAACCTCTGTGGAGAATGAGGGTGCTCAGAAAACAGAGCATTTGTTTGAAAAAAAAGCAGGTTTGTGTGACACTATCAATCCTGACTTCTTCCTGCTTTTTAATCATGTTTTTCATGCAACTTGTTCAGGCCCACACCCCTCCTAAAATGTGGCTTCATTTCTCCTGGCTTTGTATTTACTGAAGGAAGACTCTTCAGTCTTCCAACCCAGGGTGGAAAACTGGCTTGGAGTTTTCAAATTCAGAAACCCTCTTGGCTTAAATTTCTGGCTGCAGCAATTGAAAAGGTCTTTGTAAGGGAATGATGTTAATGTTTATTCTGTGACTAATTATGGCTTATGTGAAACGTGGCTGCTCAACAGAGCAGACAAGTGGACTTCTCCTTGTTGGCATGCTTGAAACTTTTGAAATAAAACATTTCTGGTTCATCTTTGGGGACCAACCTTGAGACTAAATGACAAGGGACTCTTGAGTTCTGTGAAGATTTTTATACCTGCCCAACTATTTCCCAGTGCTGAGAATGCATCAGAGAGCTTGTGGAGAACTAAACACGAGGGAGTGGAGCAATAGGACAAAAGGGTAATGGTGTTAAACTGAAAGATTTAGATGAGATCTCAGGAAGAAATTCTTTGCTGTGAGGGTGGTAAGACACTGGAACAGGTTGCACAGAGGTTGTAGATGCCCCATCCCTGGAGATGTCCAAGGCCAGGCTTGATGGGGCTTTGGCTTTGAGTAACCTGGTCTGGTGGGAGGTGTCCTGCCCGCAGCAGCGGGGTTGGAACTGGTTGATCTTTAATGTCCCTTCCAACGTAAACCATTCTATGATTCTATGATGTTTTCATCTGGAGGACCTGTTCTGTCATCTGAGCAGCTCTGGTTCCTCAGCAAATGCAGAGGATACAGCAACATTGAGAGACAAATGGAAAGTAATGCAAATGGGAGGAAAATAGGTGGGTGGGCACATGCTAGGGGAACATTTTGTACCACAATGTGTTCCTTCCTGCTGGATTCACAATCCACAAGCGGGTCTCCTATAATTAACACATTGCCATTATCAATAAATGCTACTAAGCGGGACTGGGGAGAATTGGCAAAGCCCCCACCACTCGCGCAAAGGCCACCCCAATGAGAGGCAACTCCCACCACCCCCAGGAGCCGGCAGGAGCTGAGGGAGAAGATGCCAGGGGTTGGTCTGCTGGGTGTGAGCCTTCCCTTCCTGCAGCCCCGCCGTTTTGGCTGGCTCCCATTCAAACCATGTTGGCATGTGCTGTCTCTTAGCAACTGCCAGCCCGATGCTCAGGGTAATGACTTGCCCATCGTCACTCAGCTTCAGTGATGGTGGTGGTGGAGCCCTGCCCAGCCTCCCCAATCCTTGGAAATGACCAGTTGGAAATTACACCTGTTTTCCAAGGAAGTGGGTTTTGTTAGGTCAGACTAATGAGTTCGAGCTGTTCATGGCAGCAGACGGACCTTGGCCATGACCAGTAAGGTGTAGCTCTGAAGATGACATGACATCTTTCGTCATGACTGGTGGCTCCCACCTCATGAAAAGTCTCATCTGAGTTTTACAACAGCTTAGTATGTGAGCTAATGCACCTTAGGACATTGTTTGTCCATGTTAAACAAAACCATTTATAAATGTTATGTATGTTATAAAAAAAACCACAACAAAAGTATTTGGCTTTTAATTTTTGTTAATTGTTTGCGCTTTTTTGTTTGGTTTTGTTTTTTAGAATTTTTTTGGTCTCTCCTATACTGGCAGAATTTACTCCCTCTGCAATTACTGGTGCTTTATGAGTTTTATTCTTTTTTTTTTGGTCTCTTACCTTCTCCCAAACCCCTTAATTTTTAAAATGTTAGGTTCAACTTCACAGCCTCCCAGGAGAGCCACTGGGCTACATCTCAGAGCAGTGGTTTCAAAGGGTAGGGCTAAGTCCTTGCCTTTTTCTGTGCTTCATCTTCACTGTGCTACTCTGTGTCAGCCATCAAAAATTAATACAGTCATGCTTATGTAAATGTATTCTTCTAGTTTAACTTTCCAACCTTGAGTAGTTTTTTATAATTGCAATGATGGAGCAATTTAGATATATTCTATTTTGCTATGCAATGTCTTAGAGATTACTTGAGTGCTGTCGCATGCAGCATACTAAATGCCATTTCAGTAATGAAACCAATGATAAAAACACCATTATTATTTTTTTCTAGAAAGTGCAGGTGCTTGGGGAAATAAATGTCTTTGCACCATGCTGTGACTCAATGCTAAAAAAATCTAGAAAGTCTATAGTTCCTAGGGAGTGCCTTTAAGCATCTGTTTTGCTCTACAATGTCTCTATTATTTCAAGTTCCTGAACAGGGAAAAATTATGATTGAGATGATTGCAATGATCTAGAATTGGCTCTTTGGGCTGTAGTTTCCCCTCAGTCACGCTTATTGCTGTACTTTCTTCCTGAAAGCTTGAAAGGAGATTTTCTGGCATCAGTCAATGGAATCACATTTCTGCTCCCGCTGGACTTCTTTACATTTTGATGTGGGAACTGAAAAGGCTCCCAAAATCTCTTAAGCTCTTTTCTGCCCATTGGTGGAAGCTAAATCACTTTGCTCACTTTTGTTAACACTTTTGAAAATAGATTAGTTATTGTCTTATGTCATTTCCTCCTCGAAGGCAGCGAGTGGCGAGTAGCACTTGCTAGGGCAAGCAGAGTGGAGATAGGTGTACGCTGCACACACGAGACAGGGCTGGTGAATTCTATTCATACCAGAGAGGGGGGAAAAAAAAAGCCGATATTTCATAAAGCCCTCAGTGAGTCACCAAGGTTTTCCTTTATGGGCAGGATAAAGCGAACAGCTGTTCTACTACATTCCATTTGCTTGAGTCAACAGGCCTATTCTAATAGTTTGTTGATTATCTTACATTTTGTCAATATTGTGGTATGATTTCAGTGTTTGTTTTATTATTACTCAGATTGACAATGTTTTATTTTGCGAGCCATGATGAGATAGCATTTAGGTGATGATAAGAATGATTTATCATGAATTGCCATTTTTAGCAGATTGTTTTGTAGTAGCTACCGCCCTGCTCTAGCTATTTAATGATTTTTGCTTTATGCTTCTCTCTGGTGGCCCCAATCAAAACAATGTTTTTCTTGGCAGTCAGTGATTTAAGCCATTGTCCCTATCACATGCCGTTGGTTCTTCCTTCTAAAGGGCAAACCATATTATGCCTCTCCTCCTAAAAGAGCCTTCCTTAGGCTCCATAGGAAGAGTCCCTTCTTATGCCTTAGGGACTACTTGAAATATCCTGATATGGAAGTTCTCTAGGCTGTTGATGCTGCTCTCCTTCATGTCCCTGACTGGAAGATGTTGGAGAAGAACTGAGTGGTGACATCCAGGTATGGAGGATCACTGTCATACCCAAGCTCTGTGCTGGAAGCTCAGGGGAGAGTGGTGTCCATCCTTGCCATCACTATTGGGCACAGAGTAGCACTAATTTCATAGTTCTTGGCCAGTTAGGACATCTTCTGTGATGTATATCTGTAATAGGTGCATTTATCTGTTATGGAGATATGAAGTGCTTCATGAGTTCTAGAAGAACAGCTACTAAGTACCTGGTGGAAATAAAACAAGTTGCATTGTACAAACATGCAAGGTGGCCTGTGATGCAAAGATAACTTCACAATAACTAAATGTTGGTTTTCGTTGCTACCAATGGAAATCCAAACCATAGTACGGAGGTCAGATTTACAGGGCCCTGAACAAATAATAAGATTCTGGATCTGAACCTTACTATGTTATATATTCAGCCCTAACTTGCTTCATTCTAACTTCTCCCTGTTGACATACTCTATTACAAACATATGAAAAAGTTCCAAATGTAAATGGCATGTCCCTAATAAATAAATGATTGTGCTGGGAACAGCAGGAATATTTTTCTGTTTTCTTTCAGCTAGTGTTTTGCAAGTGTTAGCAATTTTCACAACAGTTCAGAATTCCCATACCCATCTGTGGTGATTTCCCTCAGACACCCATAAACCCACTTTCTGAAATTTCTTATGTATTTTTAACTGTGCTGGTAGAAATACTCAATTCATTTGATGTGCATAAAGCATACTACATTGTCAAACCATTTTTAAACTTCAGCAGCGAGTGCAGTAGCATTAATAATAGTCATGTACCTTGCTCTGCCATTTCAAACTGCCCTCTTTATTTATCTATGATGTTCCAGTATCTTCTACAACTGTAATTATTAGCAAATTTATGTTACTCTTTTACCTTTCCATGCTTGCAGGGCAAAATATGTAATAATGGTCTGTAATTAAATCTTCCTCAACTTACTTTATCACTGTACATCTTCTCTATACATTTTCTTCTCTCCACCGTCCATCAGATGATGGAACTGACAGAAAGGAAAGATACTGCTTGAGTTGCATAAATGCCTATATGCAAATTAATCTGAAATTAATCTGGAAAAAAAAACCCTACACATTAAATTAACATTTAATGAAGCTCTCAAGTTTTAGGATGTTAAATCTAGTTCATCTGAGTTTTAAATAGTGCTATTGATTTTCAGGTCCTTCAGTGATAGTATGTTTCATTAGGAAATGAAAAGTTTTTTAGCTTAAAGTAGCGCTACAAAAAAAAATGTGTTAGGGTGAATTATTAGTATTATAGCACTTACAGTGGCATCAAGCTTTTCACCTTATCTGTGGTGAACAATGTGCAAAACAGGATCAATTTCTTTTACTTTTTTTTTCTTTAAGCCAAAGGGAAATCAGATTTTTCAATTCTGCTCTTGATCACATGTTTATACTCAGCAGTGACCTGAAGTGTTGCTAAAGAAGTTTAACTTTCTAAAAGAATGGAATATGCAACTGATAAATGTCAAAGATTTCTAAGATTTTTCAGGAATGCTTGATCAGAGTCCAGGTACAGCTTCTGGCTTTTGTTCAAAATGAGAATGAGTGTCTTCTATCAGATATTATCCAGAAGATTACAGGGAATGTGACACGGAAAAGTAGGGAGATTTTCCTTAATTTCTAATACTTACACTTTAAAAGAATGGCATAAGTAAGTGAGATGTTTTGTCCCAAAGTTTTTGTTGGTTTTTTTGTTTGTTTGTTTCTTTGTTTGTTTGTTTTTTTCATTTAAGATGAGAATTGGATGCAGCAGAATGAGATTCTTTCCTAAATAATACTGTATAAAGAAATTTCAATGAGACTTCCACTTACAGACTCACTTACAGCCGAGTTCATATGTTCATACACTTACAGGATGCTATGAACATATGACTGACTCCCTTTATGGGCTGCTCTAGTCTCAGAAAACTCCTTTGGAACTTCATAAAAAGATACATCTAAACTGGAGAGATAAGGTGAGAGATGACATCTTTGTGGAAGTTTCCAGCAATGAAGTTATGGAGTTCATTAGGTTCATCATGTAGGATAGCAGCTTTACGGCAAACACAAAGAAAATTATAATCTGAAAGCGTTAACCTGCTTGAAAATGCATAGACCTGTAAGACACTTATTACATATTGAGTTCAGTACAGCAATATGGGAATTTCTTCCTTGTAGTATCATGTGGTTATTTCACCAGAGAGTTTTGTTTTCCTTGCTTTGTTTGTAGCATTGAATCTGTGTGGGTGTCTCTTTACTCTGAATAAGTTTCCTACACGGCTCATGTGAGCAATGTGGATAAGTCATTAAGAGTGGCAGGTGTAACACCGAAATAAACTTCCCGTCCGAGCCAGGGGAAATCAGACTAAAAAGGCAAAACTTCCACACCTGGATGTGTAGTCTCAACATCCAGCAGCAAGCTGCAGTTATGCTGAACAGATTCGAGTAGAGCCAGAGGTGGCATTAAAAGATGAGATGGTCCGTTACCCTTAGCACACTGGTGTTAAATCTCAGTCTCTCTTTACCTCACACTCATTCCACATAGAGATGTTTTCCTGTTTAACAATTTCAGCAAGCAAAATTAAACCCATAGATACACAGCGCTTAGGGGGCAAATGGATGGTGGGCAACAGAATGGCCACTACCACTTGCAGCCCAGAAGGCCAATCGCATCCTGGGCTGC